>JAOWAN010000049.1:6335213-6354702 GCA_028566635.1 Lobelia cardinalis
AATAGAACACTAGTTGATATGGTGAATGCTTTATTATTAAATGCTAACCTCCCTAATAACTTATGGGGCGAAGCATTGTTAACCGCATGTCATGTTAATAATAGAATACCTTCTAAAAGATTTAAAATCTCTCCATATGAATTATGGAAGAGAAGGAAATCGAACCTAAGTTATCTTAGAGTTTGGTGATGTATTGCCTATTATCGAGTATCGGATCCTAAGAGAACTAAATTGGGACCAAGGGATCTTAAAAGTGTGTTTGTGGAATATGCTCAACACTCAAAAGCATAACGTTTGTTGTATCTTGAATCCAATGTTATAGTAGAATCAAGGGGCGTTAAATTTATTAAAAATAAATTTGTAAACGATTCTACTAATGATACACAAACACAGGAAGTCATTCCAAATGCAAATAAAAGGAAAACTCTTGGCATCCCGAGTAAACCTCGAAGAAGTCAAAGAGTGACAAAGGAAAAATAATTAGATTCTGACTTTATTGAGTTTCAATCTATCATCTTCCTAGTTGAAAGTGATAGGAATGTTATGACTTCTAAACTACCCATGATTTTAAACATTGAAGAGGACCCAAAGTCTTATAAAGAAGCTATGGCTTCTAGAGATGTAGCCTTTTGGAATGAAGCAATCAATGATGAGATGGATTCCATTTTATCTAATAACACTTGGTTGTTAGTTGATTTGCCTCCTGGTTCAAAAGCATTGGGTTGTAGATGGGTATTTAGAAGAAAACGCAATACCGAGGAAATCATTCAAACGTTTAAAGCAAGGCTTGTCATCCGTGGGGATAGACAAATGGAATGAATTGATCATTTTGACACGTATGCACCTGTCGCTAGGATTACTTCTATTAGAATATTATTTGCTCTTGCTTCTATATACCATTTGTGTGTACATCAAATTCATGTGAAGACTGTCTTTCTAAATTGTGACTTGGAAGAAGAAGTGCATATGCAACAACCGGAGGGATTCATTATGTCGGAAAATGAAAGTAAAGTGTGCAGGTTGGTTAAGTCCCTTTATGGACTAAAACAAGCACCTAAACAATGGCATGAAAAGTTTGATTTTGTGATATTGTCTCATGGTTTTAAGCATAATACATCAGACAAATGCATACATTCTAAGTTTACTAAAGAATGTGGTGTGATTGTTTGCTTATATATCGATGACATGCTTATTTTTGGGACAAATACAAAGAAGTATCTTTCATCAACCTTTCAAATGAAAGATATTAGTGAGGTGAATACTATTTTGGGAATTAAAGTTCAAAAGAAAAATAGAGGTTTTTCTCTTTGCCAATCCCATTATGTTGAGAAGATTATAAATCAATATCAACACTTGGTAATAAGAAATGCTAGTACCCCATTTGATAGTTCACTCAAATTGACGAAAAATTTCGGGAGAGCAATCGCTCAATTATCTTATGCTAGTATGAGTGGTAGCCTTATGTATGTTATGCATTGCACTAGGCCGGATATTTCGTTTGCAAGCTTTCAAGGTACACCTCTAACCCGGGTGGGGATCATTGGAAAGCGGTTGCAAGAATTCTTGGATATCTCAAAAGAACTTTGAGATTAGGATTGACTTATGAGGGTTATCCGGCAGTATTAGAAGGTTTCTCTTATGCTAGTTGCATAACAAGTGCTAGTGACAACAAGTCAACGTCTGGGTGGATTTATACCCTTGGTGGGGGAGCCATTTCTTGGGCTTCTAAGAAGCAGACGTGTATTATGCATTTCACAATCGAATCAGAATTTGTTGCACTAGCAGTCGCGGGAAAGGAAGGAGAATGACTGAGAAACATGTTATTGGAAATAGAGTTGTGGCCACAACTAATGCCTGCCATCTCCTTACACTGCGGTAGTGAAGCTACGTTGTCTAGGGCCTTTAACAGGGTGTACAATGGAAAGTCTAGACATATTAGCTTGAGACATGATTATGTTCGAGAATTGATAAAGGACGGCATTATTACTATCTTATACGTAAGGCCGAGTAATAACTTGGCCAATCTGTTTACAAAGGGACTTGCTAAGGAATTAGTAAGTAAGACATCTTACGAGATGGGATTAAGACCCTGATAGAGAGTCACCGGTAATGGAAATCTAATTTCTCCTTGGATAGCCTCCACTTAGAAGTTTAATGGGTAAGAACAAGTTACCGATAAGTGCCTGGAAAGTACTATAATCCGGTTATGTAAGTACTTATTTTTGGAGGATGTGTTTAAAATGCTTAATGAGTTTTTAAGCTACAGATTATGACCAAATTTAATTGATGCTTAAAAGGTTACTCACCTATATAAACATAAAGAGTGATGCCGCTCTATATCAAAGATTCAAGGGTTGGTCTTTGGAAATGTTTACGAAACCTATGAGGGAGCACATGGCCATTCAAGTGCTAAAAAGGTTAATGAATTTTAGCGAAGTTGGAAGGTTACGTGTTTAATGTTTCCGGTTTTAACACAAGGGATGAATGTTCAATCGCTCTAGACACCTATCATTCCGTTAGAACTTTAAAGTATTTAAACAAGGGGAAGATTAAAATCGAAAGATATATTCCTTGATACGTAATCTAAAAGGCTTTAACAATGTCATCTAAGTGGGGGATTGTTGAAATTTTATAAAATAGATGGCAATGCTAAAGGAAGAAATGAGTTCATAAGTATCAATTAGGATCAATATCCTATATTGAGGTTTAAAGAAATGTCCAGAAAAGTCGATAAACAATATGTCAATTTCCTGCAGAGCGCTGTAGCGGAATTTATCTGAGCATTGGAAAAGGTTGGACGTGGGAATTTCGCTATTAGCGGAAAATACCGCTATAACGAAAATTTTCGCTATATTGAAGTCGGCAACAGTCATAATTTTGAAAAGGCAAAAGACATGTTGATTAAGAAAACCCACCATAGCGGTTTTTGGAGCGCTATGGTGGAAATTTCCGCTATAGTGATCTAGAGCGCTATAGCGGTATTTTCTGAAATTTTGAATTTCAATGGTTGTGTCTTTTGATTGCAACCATTTGGAAGGGGTATGTCAGGGCCTATTTAAGAAGTATTCCTGCAATGTTTTGAGACACTTGAACTCTCTAATTTCTACTCCCTCATACTCTACAATTCTCTTTAATTCTTAAGAAAGAATTCCGATATTTGCTAATCGTAGTTTTTCGGGTGCTAATCTAATTCTAGAAGTGGAACGCCATTAACCTTGCAGCAAATAGTGGGGGCGTTTATCACTTTAAGGACAGTATTTATACACGAAATTTGCACGTACTTTACATCTTCAATTTCCAAATTCGAAACCGCTTTTATAGCCTCCCAAATATCCATCTTATAAATGAAAACTGACCCAACTTCTCCATAGACCTCAACCACTCAATTTCAAGATCAATAATTTTGCGCCACAGCATTATCTACTTAATTTCTTTCCATTTTAGTATTATTGATTTTGGATTTGATCAAATGTCTGTCTTAAAAGAAGAAAGAAACACATACATCAAAACACAAAAAGCACACTTTAATTCCCACTTTTATCTCTTTGCTTTTGCATATAATATTGTTTTACATGTGGTGTTTGTAAAAAACTATCGATACTTATATTTTAATATTCCAAATAACCTTTTTTTTTTCGTGTAGCCAAAATGCGTGAAAATCTATGAGTCGTGCAAAACTATCGAGTGATTTTGTTCGAGGGAGTCTTAAGGCTGACTTTGATTTAATGGATTGTTCACCAACAAATAATGAACAATCTGAATAGTAAAAATGATTTTACTTTAATGTCTGTGATGATCAAAAACACCTAATGAAGAGGAAAATATATGCCCACCTCGGCAAATTCCTACCAACCTCGGCAGACTGCACGGACGAGATCCAGACCACGTCGCCTCGCCGACATAAGAGATCATTTACGAGATACTTTTTTCCACCGCCTCACAGGCCCACGGGACCACTTACGTCTTTCTCAAGGACATCCTGGTCCCCTCTACGCGATCAGGGAATCTCTGCTTCCCAACAAACTCACTTGAGTACTGGTACGGGAGATGCCCCCCTAAGCCGCCAAGGACAACGACATATAATAGATTCCACCATAAAGGTACACATATCTTTATGGTCAAGGTACGCACTACTCCACGCTCTCCTACACAATTTTCCACACTATTTTACGTACATTTGACCATTCCAGGTCTCTCCCACGCCTTCTTCTAGAGGCAAAATTACACACAGGACACACACTACTCCTTCTACTCATTCTACACTCTCATCACACTCCGACCACTCCTCAAGACAGTGGACAGAGGCCCTTGCGGTCATGGTAAAATAACTCTCCCAGAGGCTCTTGAGGCCAAAAACAGAGATTATAACCTAGATAAGCCCTTGCGGCCATGGATCGAGACACATTGAGTCCCTTGAGGCCAGAAATCGAGATAGGCTCTTGCAGCTAGAGATATGCTCTTGCAGCCAAAAGCACATAAATGATTATACCCCCGGGTTTTTCCTCTAGCTTTCTGTGTGCCCAGTGCTTACTCTCATGCCGGAGGCCGTTAGCTGGGTGAAAACCTGGCTCGGCTTCACGGTTTGCTCATCTTGACAGGCTAAGAGGCCATTCTGGACGCGCCAAGGAGAGGAAGCAGAACTCAGACTCACCTTGACAGAGTCGCAGGCCAGTCAGGACCGCCGCCAAACGTCGAAGGAGGACTATCCCGATGAAAATTATCTCGGTTGAAGCTTTTTCCAGCATCACCTAATTTATTGTGAGCAGTCAATTTTGTTCCTACCTTTGGCATCTCATTGCCTCCAACAAGCACTAAGGACTAACTTGATTTAGCAAACTACAATTGTATAATTATGTGCTTATTTAGTTAAAGCAAAGGCCCTCGATGTTACATGGGTTTACGAGTCACCCTCTACTTTATCAAATCGGACAGGTAACACTCTTCATCTACGAAATCCTAATGACCCGTGTGTAAATACAAGTATTTTTTTTGTTTAATACTGTTGAGGTGTGTATTTACAAATCTTTTCATGCCCAAAATATCCTAGGCTAGAATTGAGGATCTCTCTTCCCTGATAACAAATGGCGCGCCGGCCCATCGAGGGATGGAAAAAAATGTCAATTCTCCTACCATATTATATCGAAATCTGCCAAAAATTATCTACCGAAAAATTGCTCAACCATTACTGTAATGTATCAATTTATTTGGTAGGGTAATTGAAATAAAACTATTACCACGGTATTATCATTATCGTATCGAAATAGGGACAACTTGGTAATTTTATGTGTATAGTATATAAAGGAACCATCACCCCTACCAATCTGGCCATCCATTTGAAATTTCCCTACCTCAATTTGAAATTTTCTCATTTCCCCATTCCCACCATTTCAAACTAAAACCCTAGCCCTCTTCGATCTCCTTCGACTGAACATTTCACGAAGATCAATCAGTACTGGTATGTATCTCTCCTCTCTCCTCTTTTATCTTTCCTCTTCCCTTTCTCCTCTCTGATTATTTTCTTATGAGTTTCCTATTCTATTATGTGTTATTTTAAATCATTGCCTTGCCTTTGTTGTTTTAGTTTTCTGCAGATTAGAGCCTTAGGCCCTTAGTTATTTTTTAGTTTCGGTTTTAATCTGGAATATTTTCTTAGGTTGATTAATTAGAGTGCTGATTTCGAGAGTTTTTTTTTTTTGTCTGATCTTCTCTTATGTGATCTTTTAACCAATGGCGTAAGGCAGGAGTGGGCGTAGGCATGGCAAGGGTGAGGTTTCCACTGGTGAAGACCGTAGGGGGCAGGGTAGCGGGGAAGAAGTTAGAGAGCCCAGTGAAAGAGAAGAAGGAAAATATGGCAATGGAGAAGGAGAAGGGTAAGCAAGATAGGGCTCTGAGCCCCTTTGATGGGAGTAGTGGGAGAAGACTTCTTTCTTCCGCAGAGAGTGCAACTCGTCGATCGTTTGGGCGATGACTGGTGACGCATTGTCGTCGTGGAACAACATCTGCTACTGCAGCGTACAACTCATCTATCTTCTCCATTCTATAAATTAAAGAAATAGTTGAGGGTAATCCTGCCATTTTGCAAGATCCAATCCCTCAATATGGCTGGATTTTCGAGTATAGTAGATAGAGGGGATTATCTGTCGAGTTTGGTAAAGTAGGGAAGCGATCCATAAATTCATGCAACATAGAGGGAATTTGCTGTAATTTACTCGATGATTTTTGTGACCCAAGATTGCATAAGATGAGATGAGATAATAATTAATGTGAAAAAAAATAAAAGAGTTGGTATAGAAAGTTTGAGATCGAATAAAAGATAAAACTAAATTATAAAACATGGTCAAATTTACTATTTTTCGATGGAACATTCAGAACAGTAATCTACTCTCCCTACACCTCTTACTCAGCAAACCCCTCACCCCACACTACTCCCTCATCCCATACTCACCCTCCTTCCCCCTCATTTACATATCACTCCCTTCATTTTTTTCTCATTATAATTGTTCTATAAATTATAATTTTTTTAATATTTAATTAAATCAACTTTTTATTATAAATTATTTAATTATTTAACTTTACTTATATATGATATATTTTTAAAATTTTTATATCCTGGAGAGACACACATTAGTATCTTATAAAGTCGGACAAATTTGTCATCCCAATTGGTACCTAAAAGTTTCATAAACAATAAAAGATAAATTGAGAGCTCTTATAATCATTAGAATTAACATAATTGTTCATCTCAAGTGACATCTTCTTTTAGACTTGTAAATTGAGTACAGCAACCATCATAGCACACAAAGATTAATTATAACTTGTCATTAATTACTAAATCAAAGAAAAAAAAGAAAAAAGAAAAGGGAGGGTGGAATGTGCCCTAGCAAATCCACAACTCAAAGCTTAATCCCTTTCCCAAACCCTAATTATTATCTTTGCAATACTTTGCAAAAAGGAGAAATGTACTTGCAAGACAAAACAAAGTCCCCAACATAAGATCCACAATAGCCTTTTATAAAGGAACATACCATGCTAGAATATTTCCCAATATCTCTCCCCTATAAATCCTGCAGCTTATCCATTCTCTTAAAAAAAATCTCTAATTACAACCCCAGATTAAATCCCCAAAAATTATTCATTACCTCAAAACCTAATTCAAGCAAACAGGTCATAATAACCAACCCTTTCCCCCCTTCCTTTGTCCAAAAAGTTTCATTTCTCCCTTACCCCCTCCCCCCTGCAATTAAACACACACACACACACACACACACACACACACACACAAACAAATAAACAAAGGAGGAAAAAAAAAAAGAAGAAAAAATACAAAAGAAAGAAAAAGAAAAGCTGACACCGGCCCACCGCGCCAAACCCCTTCACCTTCTTCCCCAATCCATTCCCATCCAAACCAAGAACAAATCGAAGCATTTCCTTAGGGTTTGTGAAATTGGGCATTTTGGAATTTCCCAATGTGGCGATCTCGGAGCAAGCCGAAAGCTATTCGGCGAACCTCCTCTAGCTTCTCCTTCTCCTCCTTCAAAGACATCGAAAATCTCTGCGCCGCCGATGATTCCTCCGACTCCAAGCCGACCCAGCCGCCGACTCCTCAAACGCCCCAGCAGCAGCTTGCCATCACCCCTTTCAAGAAAGCCTCCGTATTCCACCGCGTCCGCCTCGCCAACTCCTTCGCTCGCGCCCTCCTTACACGGCCCACCCCTAATGCCAAGCCCGAGCCCGCCAAGCCCGACCCGCCGATCTCCATTCCGGGCGCTGAAAAGAGAATAGTTGTGTACTACACGAGCCTCCGCGTCGTGCGCTCGACTTTCGAGGACTGCCGCACGGTCCTGACAATCCTACGTGGCTTCCGCGTGATAATCGACGAGCGAGATCTGGCCATGGACTCCAGATTCCTGGAGGAGCTACAGCGAATCATGGGGGTGAAGGAAAAGACGAAACTGACCCTACCTAGGGTCTTTATCGGCGGACGGTACATCGGCGGGGCGGAGGAGGTCCGGCAGCTCCACGAGGCTGGTGAGCTGAAGAAGATCGTCGAGGGACTGCCGCCGGCGGAGCCCGGCGTATGTGAGGCGTGCGGCGGGTTCCGTTTTATCCTCTGCGACGAGTGCAGCGGCAGCCACAAGTGCTACACGGAAAAGAACGGGTTCCGGAGTTGTACGTCGTGCAATGAGAATGGTTTGATCAGGTGCCCTTCTTGTTTGAGCCGTTAGATTATCATAATTTACCTTGCCCCCAATTATTAGGCATACTTACAGTACTTATTGAAGAAAAAACCAAATTAGAGAAAAAAAAATTAAGGGGGAGAAAGGATTAATTAGAAAAGGAGGTCAAAATTTAAAGCACTTTCCTTTTCTTTTTGACAGTTTTGTTAATTTTTCTTTTTGATTTTTAAGTGTTTATTAGGGGTTAAATTTTTTTTTTTATTTTTTTTTGGTGGGGATCAATTAATTTGATGGGACTAGGGTAATTAGGGGATTTGGATTGCTGTCATGTTAGCCTTTTGCTGTGTAAATTAATGGTATTTGGGTATGGAGGGCAATTATCAAATTTCTCAAAATTTTTGTGCATACTAGATTTTACATAGCATTATTGTTTGATCATGTTACTTGTTTTGTGAATTATTGTTCTGAATTTGTCTATCTTCATGAAAAATTTGGTTGCAAATTTTTTTGTCTATATATTTTTTCATAAAATTGCAAATGTTGTTCTTACAATAAACTGCATTTTGGATAAGCTCAATTTTTGTATTTAACTGTTTGTTTTTCTAAACTAAATTTATGTTGGCTAATCACTTATCATGTGCCATTGTCTTGTAATGAGAAAGATGTAAATGCATTTTGATGGTTGATTTTTGATTAGGTTTGATTTTATTTATATATATAATTTATGATTTTTTAATTTTTGTTTTTATTTTGATTAATTTTCATATTGTCATTTAAAGTTTAAAATATTACATTATAGGATAGCCTGGTTCAGTTTTCTATTTCTTTTTGTGTATATAGAAAGTGAGTATCAAAATGATGTGTACAGAATGCATTACGAATTTGTATATTTACATCAAGGTACAAATATGTAATACGTTATTAAATTTTGTTGTTGATTTTGTCTGTTTATCAAATATTATTTATCAAATATTTTTCAAAGTCAAATAAGTGGCAAAAAATTCAAATGGATCTTGTTTGATGATTGCAGGGACCATACCAATTTCAAAACAACAATGTTAGGTATACGCAAATTATGCGATATATTAATCATTTTCCATTTCAAAATTAAGTTATTGCGATTGTACGATTCTTGAAGAGGACTACAAATTTCAAAATAAGTGAGCGGACGGTGCGAATTTCGAGATTTATTTTTCATCGTTTTAAGTATTTATGATGGTGATATTTTTTCTAAAAAAAAGATCATATCAATTTCTATCCCCTCTAAACTGGGGGGTTGTCATGCCCATTAAGAATTTTCTCAACCTTTTACCAAGTACATTACTAGACCAACTCCTTCACCTTCCAAACCCTAACCTAACCAAAAAAATCTTAGCTGAAGAAGAAAAACACAGGAATTAATGGAGAAAGGAATGATACTGGTAGATCGATGGTTCAACAGCAAGCATACTTCCTAACCCACTCCAGGCCGACCGGCGACCTTTCAGCGACCTGGAAAAATGTCTCGCTATTCTGCTCTAAAACCACGGCCGAGCTCTTCCCTCCCAAATTCCCTGGTGTCAAGCCGTGGCTGCTTCGAATGCTCGAAATTGGTCATTGGCATATTCTGTGGCTTCCTACCCCTTCCTCTGGATCGGAAAGTACCGTTGAAGTTCTAGCCATTGACGCTCATCATTGTCCAAGAGAAATCAAAACCATTCCCCTTCTTCAAATAGTCACTTTATCATACTCTCTTGAACCGTAGATTAACATTTCACTTGGCTTTACAAGCGGTAGAGTACCCAGACGGCGCAACTATGAGTGGCAATTTGAGGTCCAATTGGGTTTACTGGGTTAATAAATTTAATATACTTAATTAATTAAATAAATTCAAATTTATTGATTGTCGCACTGTAAAAAAGACAAAAAAAAATTGATTAGAAAAATTCAATAAATCTAATGGATATCAAATTGTCACCGTTAAATGCGACCGACAATGGCTTGTGAGGGGAGGTTGGGTGAAGGCAATTATATCCAGCGCTCGGTATTAGGAGTGTTCATTTTATTTCAAATATACATACAAATTATAAATTATATATATAGTATGAATATGAAATGCATATAATAATTATGAACATGATAATAATATAATTTATATTTATATTATTTACATAATTTATAGTCTTTATATACATTTAAAAAAATGAGCAATGCTAACATCGAGCGTTTAAGCGCTCTGATTTGGTGAGGGAGGAAGCGAGTTTCTGGTTTTGGGTTTGAACTTGTGAGGGGAGTAAATGGAGAAAAAATCATCATTTTCATTTTTTAATCAGTTATTTATGTTTATTTAGGATTTAATTAAGGGAAGTGTTTAATTAGTAATTTAATTAAGAAAAAAAATCTTTAAATTGTAATTAAGGTAATTTTTTTTATTAATGACTTACTTATGATAGGATTTAAAGGGATTTAATCAATTTGAACGGGTATGAAAAAGTTGAATAGGAGGGAGGGGGGGGAGGGGGGTTGTTATCGGGATTTTATCTTAAGGTTAGACCAGAAAATTTATGTCAATACAAAGGGAGTTTTCTGTAATTTGTCCAAATTTATTTTACCATTATTTAATAAAATTTATTTTAATTTTTATAAAAAATATTAAAATAAACTATCAATAATATCTTTCTCAACTTCACAATTATAATTTCATAAAATATTGATTAAAATTCAATAAAATTGGGATAAAAGAAAATTAAAATAAGACACTCATGGGAGGGACGGGGGAGTAATAACAATTGAAAATTTCAAGTGGTGTTGGTTGGTTTAATAGTTTTTGTACCAGCTGTTAAGAATACTGATGATCATGTGCAAGTGGGCTTTTTTTAAGATTATTGAAATGCAAAATACCCAGTCGCAGACTTTGTTCGTTGACCATGCCGTGCATGCTGAACTGTGTAATGTAACCGGTTCATCTTGGTTTTCTTTGTTTTCTGCTTAAACCCACAAGCTGCTTAATTCGGATTTCTACCCAAGCCCACAAGTTGTACCACCACGTCCACCACCCCTTTGAGAAATTGAAATCCAACTGAATTGCCAATTCCCAGAAATGCAAACATCATTCTTAGATGGTGACCTCGACTATGTGAGTCGAATCAGAATTGACCTTAAGTTTTAACTGCTAGCCTATAATGGATGAGTCAAATTCTCTGATCCCACCTTTCGAGCGGTGAAATATTAATGATCGGCTACAAATCACAAATATCGTACAAATATGTGAATCAGTTATATCTTAATATATTTTTATTATATATTCGTTAATTTTGTTGTATCTTAGTTTTTTTTTTTTTTTTTTTTATATATCTTAGTAAGACGCTGTTGTATCTTATTATATTTTTGTTGTACATTCGTATCTTAGTTATTTTTTGTACGATACAACAAACATATAACTAAGATACAACAAAAATATATTAAGATACAATTGATTCGCACGTTTGTACAATATTTGTAGTTTGTAGCAGAATAGATCCCTATTTATATATAATTTTTTTGGTACGAAGTAAAAAACACAAAATATCACGAAGCTAACATTATCACATATCTCCTATATCATCAACATCATTAACATCATTAATATCATCAATATCACACTTAAATATCATCCAATATCATACATCAATATCAAACACTTTCCATCTATTACCCCTATACCTACACATTCTCACAAATCAATTCAAACATTTCACATCACATTCTCTCTCCTCTTTTCTCAATTTTCTTCTCACATTCAAACATTTCACATCACATTCACTCTCCTCACATCACATTAAAACCTTTCACATCATGAGGGTAAATTGGTATTTTAATTCATAAACTCATATCACTCATATCATCTCATATTCATATCTTAAACAGTACCATATCACTTCATATTAACATATGTTGTCTTCGTGATCGGACCCTAAGCTGTTGGGCAACATCCCTATTAATATCAGATTCCATGAGCATCACAAGTTCAGCATTAGGGTTCACAAGATACACCAAGGGGTTATCTTGCTTAGCTCCCATTTTGACCAAGTAGTCAGCAGACTTGTTGTGATACCGAATGGCATGCTGGATGGTGCATCCGGTTGAATCTAGGAGTTTCTTGATGTCCATTATGAGGGCATTTAGAGGATGGACATCTTCATTGTATTCAATCAGATTCTTTGCTTCAAGAGAATTCATTTTCAAGAAGACATTATTGTAGCCTCTAGATAGCATAATTAATCTACAATCCCACTAGAATGACATGCAATTCAGCTTCCAAAGGAGTGTAAGTCCCCAATATGCCAAACTTTAGCTTCAGCATGATTCCTCAAAAGCCACGGTGCAATTTTATGGCTGCAGCTTCCATCAACATTCATTTTAAGCAAACCTGGGGGAGGAGGAGACCAAGTTACTGCGCCTTTGAATTAGTGATAACATGAGATAAGTGAGAAGAGAAAAACCATCAAAATTTTGCACAAGTAGCAGAGGAAAACAGGTAAAGCTATTGCATGTTGGTGATATATGCCGTTGCCCATCTGTATTATAGGAGTAATTTTATTAGTTCTCTTCCAAAAAAAAATAAAAAAAAAAATCATGGTCGTCGTTAGCCGTGAAAAGTTTCCAATTTCACCTTTAGTCCTACATTAGTTGGTGTAGCGATGGACGAGGGTCAGACACTTCTAGTAAGAAGTGTCATATTTCTTAAAAAATAAATATAAAGATTATAAAATAATTATGAACATGATTAATTATATTTATGTCATGTTCATAATCTAGATGACGCTCCTTATTAGGAGTGTCTAATCTCTTGGTATAATTTTCGGTCTTTTATTGTTGATCCATTTCTTTAAAGCTCATTGGTAATCGGATAAATATAATTTATATATTCCGATCCCACTACTTGCTTCAATAGTTACAATTTTCATTTTAAACTTGTTGGAGCAATATAAATATAAAAAAGTGTCTCTCCCTAATAACTTAAGGTTTTAGAAGAGTTGTGGTCATTTTATTATGATATCAGAGCTCCAGGTATTGCAAGGACATATGTTCAAATCCCGCTTGCCCCAATTTGTCGTGTACACATGAGGGGGAGTATTGGAGCAATATAAGTATAACATCTTAAGATTTTAGGAGAGTTGTACATGTGATTAAATTATCCTTCTTTTATTCAATTAACACATGTGCACCTCATACAAAGTGATATTAAACATAATTTACATATTTTTAACTTTTTTCTTAATCTCTGCACCTCATATGCTACAATATCTTTACATTTTTTTTTTATAGAATTCAATCTTTCATATCTGACCCTCCGTCGTCCGGTACAAATATAATCAATATAACAGGTGCGTAGTTTGCAATATCATAACCAGGGAAGAGAATAATGGTACTCTTTTTATTTGCTTGATGATCCTAAGAAATCTGGTCAAGAATTAAATGAATTAATGCTTGATTGAATGATAGTGTGAACTTTCTTGCTCAAAAGCTTGGTCGAGAATAGAAAATCAAATAAAAGTTGAGATCTGAACTCAAATTATGCAATAATATTCGACTTGGTAAGAACCTGTACATGAGATTTTGGGCTTAACATTATTAGTTTCCTATTAAGGAAGATAATGTGAAAGTGAAAGAATGAGAAAGGTGCAAGGGTGACATTTGTAAATATGTTAGATGTTAGTATAGTGTTGTATTTAGGGTCGTAAATAAATTTTAAATGAACGAATTAGTCTAAATTCAGATTTATTTAACTTAATCTAAAACGGATTCAGATTTTATTCAACTCATTATTGGACTAGTTAAAAGCTAATCCAAATGTAAATTCATTTGGAGTTAAATTTTGGATTAACGGACCAGATTAATTCATATAATATATATATAATATAATCATTATAAATTTTTTACAAGAAATAAGTATTTTAAAACCATAAATAAATTTTAAGGCCAACAATCTCGAAATGAATTAAATTTAGGAAATACACTCCGTGAAAGAAATATCATACTTATAAATATATTTAATAAAATAATGAGAGTTCATGCTTCTAATTCAAGTGACATTCTTCTTTTATATCTTCTCATTTAAAGTTTGTAAATATCAATTATATTTAAATTTTTAAAAAAAATTCTATCAAAATAGTAAAGTTAATAATAACATATTTATAAATTTTTAACGAAAATTTAAAAAATATTACTTTAGTGGTATATAAATATTATAAATATAATTATTAAAATTTTTATTTTTATAGTAAATAAATAGTATATAATATATATTAATTAATTAATTAATTAATTAATATAAACGGACGGATTCAGTTTAAACGGATAATAATATTGCCCAAACCCAAATCGATTTAGTTGTCAATTAACTAGTTAAACGAGTAGATGATTGCTCGAAATTTTTACTTAATCCATATCCGCTTTAAGCGGTCGGAGCTTCTAACAGATCGAATTATATTTCGATCCGTCGACAGCCCTAGTCGTATTGTGTTGGGGTATAAATACACTTTATGACAATAAAGTGGTTAAGGGAAATATGCTAGACATATGAATTTTCCTTCTCTTCTTATTCTCTCTCTATTTTACTCTCTCAAGTTTCGTAGATAATTTAGATCTTATACCAATTCGTTCACGGTATCGGAGCAAATAATTTCGCAAATCTTATCATTGATATTTTTCAATCAATTTCATCTGATTGAATTCTTCTTTTTGTATCAAACTAATAGAAATTTGATTCCGTCTTGTTCTTCCCTTTCGTAACCTAATTTTGTAAACATGCATCTTCAAAATTCAATTTGCAATGAGTTTTGATGAATTTCACGATGAGGAACACATTGTTGCTGTTGAAAGTAATGAGTATGATCTGCCAGCGGCAACCTTTCAATTGAGTCTCTCACATCCTCTGTATTTGCATCCGATGAAAATTTTAGCTTGATTGTTATTAATGTGATTCTTAATGAGACAAATTATTTAGAATGGAACGGTACTATGACTTGCATTGTCTTCTAGAGTGGAATTAGGAATTATCACTGGTGTGGACAAAAGACCTAAAGTTGATTCAAAGTATTTACCACCTTGGGAGAGATGCAACAATATAATCATGGAAAATGATTAATATACCGAAAATCTTACCGCATTTTCAACAGACATGCATTACGGACTTGTATGGTACAGGTCTGTAATGCACGTCTGTTGAAAATGCGGTAACCTTTTGCGGTATACCTAGCGTTGCTCTATAATCATAGTCTGAAATTTGAATTCTGTGATTCCTGATATTGGATCAAGCATAGTGTACACTGATATGATGTATTTTAGATACACTACAGGGAATGCACTTCAGTCGTAGCAAATTAAGAAGAAAATCAATTGATTCGCACAAGGAATTAATTCAAGCAACAAATCAAAAAAAAAAAAACTAACTCGAAACACCCTTAAGCAAAACATTTTCATAGAATGATTTTCACACGACTGTGAAAAACTTTAACTAGAAATTCATTCAAGCAACAAATAAGAAAATTCCCATGCACAATACAAATTAAATATAACCCTACTTATGCATAAATTAATAATAAAATTAACAGAAAAAAAAATCAAATGTGTATTTGTGCATGTGTCTATTAGTGTGAGTGAGTGAAATCGAGAGGGAGATGAAAACCTTGAGATCTTGGCTGAGGAAATCGACGAGAGGGAGAGAAGGCACGGGCATTGAGCTCGATCGCCGACGATGATTGAAGGTGTTTGAGGGAGGGAAATTTTGGGGGTTAGGGTTTTCAAACTGAGAGAGAAGAGAGAGGAAATGAGAGTGAGACGTAGAAAGTAAGCTGCTATTTGTTTGTTTTATGTGTTGAATGCTGAAATTTAGAAACAAGTATGAATGTTTCTGAAGAACTAAAAAACTGTATTTGAAAGCTGAATCATTAAATTCTTTTGGTTTATGAACTGAATAAATTGTGTCAATATTGCCTTTTGTCCATTTTAACCATCTGATAAATATTATTTGTTGTTTACAATTGTTGAATGGGAATATGAACATATTATCAGTCTGAATAGAATGCTTATAATTAAGGAAAATAAAAATTATAATATATTTACTATGCATATTAAATTTATTGTCCAGATTTATTTAATTATTTATATATAGAGACTTAATTATGTATTACATTCATCCTTAATTTTAATATAATTATCATTGAGTATTATTTGATATATATTTAATATTTTTAAATTTTAAAAATTATTTCTTTGTATGATTATCAAATAAATTACAAATTATATTTTAAATGTGGCATGCTGTTACATTTCTTTTGCTGACACATTGCAAATTCTTATCTAATGTTTTTAAAAAAAATTATAAGAATAAAGTTCTTGAATAAAAAGAAAAATTATAAAAATAAAGTTAAGAATAAAAAAGAAAATAAGAACAAAGTGTAGTATAATAAAAAATAAATTAGTTTTAGTTGATACGTATAAAATATAAATATAATCTCATTTAATTATATATATAAACTAAAACTAAATTAGTTTTAGTTGATATATATAAAATATAAATATAATCCCATTTAATTATACATATAAAACGCAAATATAAACTCAAGTGTGATTGTGCTTCTCTTGTCTACTACGGGAGAACGAACGGAAGGCTTTGACTCGATATCGTGAAAGTTTGATATAGCAAAAGAGGAAGAAGAAAGCAGAAAGACATGAGAGAAGTCCAATTGAATGAGGGTAAACTTGATGTAAAAATGAAGATCTTTTCCCCCAAAAGCCCTGGTCATGTGCTTGCATATGCCTCTCAAGATTTTCCTACGATAGGCTAAGATCTAAGGGCATTTTGATTCATTCAGAAATAATCAGATCCACCGCACGACCCAATGGATCCGATCCGAAGATCCAAGTCCTCTTTTGCTTTGTTTTGAATTTTGTTAGTATTGAATTGAACTATTGGCATTGCGATTTTCGCTTTGGTTATTTTCAAACTGAAAATAGACCATTACCAGTTTGAGCAAAGCAAAATTAACTCATCTTCTCTTCATAGTTTGGTTTGATTTTGATCTGAACAATCTAACATCGAATCAAACGAAATCAGAACCACCCCTAACCTCTAACTAGCACGCTAAGAAAATTATTTTCCAACATTTCTCTAAATGTGCATTTGGGCACGTGACTCGAAACGGGATCATGTAAGATTACATTCAAATCATTCAATAGTCCAAGAAAAGAAAATGAAAAAATAGCGTCTCATAAATTTGGTATTTATTTGAATCATTTTTCTACTGAGTTGCTAAATGCTGCCCCCTAATTTTTTTGTACCGCCCTACTATTACCAAAATTATCCCCCACTCACAAAAATCTTAATCCGTGCTCTTCCCTCTCTCGATCGCTTTAGCTCAAGAGGTGTTTGTCAGAAATAAATGAAAATTAATCCTTTGAGATGTATTACACTCAAGTTGATCGGCATTCCCTCGGTTCCAAAGGTGTTAGATGCTCTGTTCTTTCTTAAAGAGACATGGCAACGCCCGAAACGGAGTGCCAGAATCCCCTCTACCCCTGAAATTGCATATCCTCTTCATCGTCTCTTACTTGTCGTGTATAAATGGGGGAGAAGAGGCTAATATTGAAAAAAACATACATTATGAATTTATGATTGAGGAGTATTTTATTGGCTTGTTTTATGATTTAGGGTTCCAGATAATTTCAGATTTTGAGATAGCTTCTAAAATTTTTAGCCATAAATTATTGAAATGCAGTGAGTCATCGATTTTTAAGACTTTCAATTACAGTATTTTACTCAATGTATTTAAGACAAAGAAGCTTCTAATTTCTCTTCTTCTCTTACGGTGAGGAGCTTCAATTGTTATGCAGGGTAGAGAACATGGAAGAACGGTCATTTTAGTTTTTTTTTTTTTTTTTTTGTTAAAGGGTATTTTTGATATAAAAAAAACGGTTCACGGTAGGTAAAAATATAGGGACGACATTTAGCATCACCCTTTTTCTATTTCAAAATGTAGGAGGCAATGGGATTCAAAATGAGAGTAGCAGCAGCAGGGCCACTAGAGGTTGGGAGTACGACTCCACTGAATAAAAAGGTGTGTGCCAAACCAAACAATAGTCCAAAAAACTCGGGCTGATTGTGGACCGACACCAGATCGAACTTACTACGGACCCAGTTAGAGGTCCGGCTCTTGTCAGGGGGCCTCCATTTACGTGCACAGATCGCATTATTGTGAGAAGAATCCAAAAGCTAAACAAAAATGTTAGGGTTACGTCAGCAAATTAATTTACGATGATATGATATGATATGATATTTTATACTCCTTCTGTTTCATTTTAATTATTCTGAAAAAGATATTTTTTCTTCCAACATGTCGATATTATAGTCATTTATATTGAAATGGATGGTGTAATAATTAAAATGAAAAAGTAAAAAACAAATACAATAAATGATGAGACCCATAAGGTGAGTCATTTTTCATTTTTTTATTAATTGTATAATTTTTATTATTTATTATTTATTATTTAATTGATTAATTATTAAATATTGAGTTTTTGAAATCTAAAATATAATAATTATATTTTAATAAATTATTTTAATTTTTAAAAGATTATACAAGATACTCATTTATGAACATAAAGAATAATACAACACTGCTCTCATAAAGATTGTGTGACAATCATTTTCATCCAATCCAAACAAATGCCTAAAGAAAGTGTAAGGGTGGGTCATTAATTCTATGGGTGGGTCATCACTTTCTTTGGCCCATATTGTTGTCATGTTACTTGTTAGGTGATTGAATTGGCCATTTTACCTTTTTTTTTTCTTTCAAATCATTCTTCATTATTATTTTGTAAAGTATATCTATAACAAATATCATAAAACTCCAAATGGAAAATTCTACCGGAGATGGATTGGATAAAGATTTTCACCGGGACCAAAAGGGATTGAATTACTTAAGTACTAACTAGGGGTTGAAATTAGAACGGAAAATTTCGATTTTAATCGATTTCGATCTGAAAGTTTACAATTTTGGAATCAAATTTTTTTTATCTGATTTTCGAATTTCCGATTTTCAATTTTTTTGAAATTGTTTGGATTGAAATTGCAATTAGTTTTAAAAATTTTGGAAATTCCGAAATCCGATCCAAAATATTTCCGTAATTAAAATTTTAGAATTCTGATCCGATTTCCGAAATTTCGATTTTCGATTTTCGATTCCTGAAATATAAAAAGTAGATATATATATGTGTAGAGAGAGAGAGAGAGAGAGAGAGAGAGAGAGAGAGAGAGAGAGAGAGAGAGAGAGAGAGAGAGAGAGAGAGAG
>JAOWAN010000049.1:6354802-6367626 GCA_028566635.1 Lobelia cardinalis
AAATTTTATAATTTTTAAGTTGTATTGTGCTAAATATTATGTAAATAAACAACATAATTGCGTAATTTTTCAATTTTATTATGATCATATGCTATTAATGTTAAAAATATTATTTTAAGTTTTTTGTTATAAATCTTAAGTTATATTTAGTTTTTTTTTTTTTGTAAAATTACAAGATTTTTTCTAAACCGATAAATCGAACCAAACAGAATCGCGGTTTATCGGTTCGGTTCCGTTCGGTTTGTTAGTTTCACGGATCGGTTTAGGTTTAAAATTCTTCAAACCGATAGGGTGTGGTTCGACTTGCGGCTTATACCCCAAACCGAACCAAACCGTTGCACCCCTAGTTCGAGATGAAGGACTTGGGAGAAGCTCGGAAGATTCTTGGAATGGAGATACATCGAGATAGGAAAAATGGAACAATTTGCTTGAGTCAGGCTCAATATCTGAAAAAGGTTCTGCAGCGATTTGGTATGCATTGTTCAACGAAGACTGTAAATACGCCACTCGCTTCTCATCTCAAGCTAAGTTCTTTGATGTGTCCCAACTCGGATGAAGAAAAGAGACAGATGGAGAGTGTCTCGTATGCCAACGCATTTGGAGCATTGATATATGCTATGGTCTGTACGAGACCAGATATTTCTCACGCGGTGAGTATGGTAAGTCGGTACATGCACAATCCTGGAAATGGGCACTGGCAAGCTGTCAAATGGATACTCAAGTATATCGAAGGTACAATTGATGTTGGTCTCAGGTTTCACAAGAAGGATAAGCTTGATCTCGACAAATTCGTGGTTGGTTATATGGATTTTGATTATGCCGGTGACTTAGACAAGCGCCGATCTATTACGGGATATGTGTTCACCATGTCAAGTGCACCCGTTTGTTGGCGTTCCATGCTCCAATTCAAAGTTGCTCTATCTACGACCGAAGCAGAGTATATGGCAGTTACTGAGGCTTTCAAAGAAGCCATTTGGATGCATGGTTTGATTAATGACTTGAGGATTGCTCAGAAGCACGTTGAGGTGATTTGTGATAGCCAGAGTGCTATTTGTTTATCGAAGAACCAAGTTCGTCATGCTCGAACCAAGCACATAGATGTTCGCTTTCATTTTGTTCGTGAAATCATCAATGAAGGGGACATTCGGTTATCAAAAATTGGAACTGCGAATAATCCTGCTGATATGTTGACTAAAGTTGTAAGTCGAGATAAGTTCCTGCATTGTTTGGACTCATCAATATCAAAGCAAGGACGTAACCAGTAGACTTGGTGGCAACCAAAGTGGTTACATGGTTGGGATTGGTTTGCGTCTCTCACCAAGGTGGAGATTGTTAAAGTTGGTTGGCTCGAGACGAGAGCTTCTAGATTTGTCCTTTGATGTTTTCCTAGGTAATTTCCCTTTTGTAGTAGTCCTGAGTCTTGATCTTCCCAAAATATGTCTAGGTTCATCTTCTAGAGTGTTGTTGGAGACTATAAGTAGCCTAGTGTTGGGATGTATCTAGGGGGTGGCAAACCAAATCGATATCTAATGTATATGTATATATTTCTATATACCCCTTTTAATTTTTATATAAAATAAAATAATAATTATATGTTAACTTAAATTTAATTGTATTATAATGAACTTATAAATTTTCTTATTTTAAAGTTGTATTGTGCTATACATTAAGTAAACAAACAATGTAATTGAGTTATTTTTTAACTTTTATTATAATCATAGGCTATTAGTGTTAAATATAGTTTTTATTTTTAATTTTTTGTTACAAATCCTATATTATATTTAGTTTTTATTTTCAAAATTACATGATTTTTCTAAATCGATAAACCGAACAGCGGTTTATCGGTTCGGTTCGATTGTTTAGTTTGGTGGTTCGGTTTATGTTTGAAAACTTCAAATCGATAAGGTGCGGTTCGACTTACGGTTTATACCCCAAACCGAACCGTTGCACTAGCGGTCAAACTCACCTAATTTTCAGCCCAAAATAATTCACCCATTTGAAATTGAGGGAGTAAATGCTTAGCGTAATTGTATGAATAATAACTCATTATTTATATTGCAATTTGTGAAAGTAAATTCTTAACATGAATTATTTTGAAACAATAACATAGTAGATTAATTAAAATGCTTAGAGCAACAAATGTTTATTCCCTGAAGTGGAAGTAGCTACTAAATCTATTAATTAAGATTAATTAAAATGCTGGTTAAGGGATAAAATCAAATCATAACCATAATTACAAATTCACACGTGGCCGAAGTTAAAAAAAATAAAAGAAAAAGAGAAAGAAAGAGATTGGTCATCGAAACACAGCTTAAGGGAAAAAAGAAAAAAAGGATGGATTAACTATAAAAAATGGATGCATATGGTTATTTTGACTCAAAAAAAAGTATTGTACCGTTTTCTCGCTTCAAAAATAGGATACATACTATTACTAATTCATCAAAAAAGCGCGTATTATTATTAATTCATTAATTTAAATTTTATCGATCTAAAATTTTTTAAATTTAAAGAAAATATGAATCGTTTAATATCCAAAAGAATTGTATCAGATGAAGTTTAAGTTTATTCTTGAATCGACTGAGATTTAATTTAATGAATTCAAAATTATATGCATCTATTTTTCGAAAAACATAAGTATAACTCTTTTTAAAATTAAAATAATAATACGCGATCTTTTTTTATAATTAAGTAAAAAGAAAAAAAGAAAGAGCACATGGGCGGGAGAAGTAGGGACGGCGCCATTATAAAAAGCCCCCCTTTACTAGTTCCATTTCCCGTCTGCCAATATTTTTCTTTAATTTTCCAATTAATTTATTATTTATCCATTGTTTCAGTCCGGTAAGTAATTACTCGTCAGTTTCCAATTTGCTTGTTTGGCCAATTCTAGTAACAAAAATTAAAATTAAGATTAATTTTTTTTAAAAAAAAAATTAATCAGCGGTTCACGCGTTTCGTCTCCGCTCTTTCCATATTAGCTTGCACTTTTTTGCTCAGTCTCCTTTCTCTGTTTTTTATATGTCACCGGAGTATTATTTTTACGTAGATTTATATATATATATATATATATATATATATATAGTTGTATATAAAGTATAAACCTCACCCAGTTCCCGGCAAACGCGCATGATCTTTTTCTATTGGTTGATTTCGATCCTCCCACCGAAGTTTGATCGGAATGGGCGGCGACGTTGATAGACGATGGCGGCGCAACCGGTTCCAGCTCCGTCTGGCAATGCTGCTGGCGGTGTCACTCTTCTTCTTTCACCACAGCTTTTCACTCTGTTGGTCTCTCAACACCGAAGGCACGGTTTGACTTTTGAAATTCTGATTTTCTCTTTTGCCTTTCTTCTTTTCTGAGTGTAAAATTTTTTGAAGTGAAATGTGGGAATTTTGGGGTGCAGGGATGGCGTTGCTGAGATTTCGGGAGGGGGTTGAGAGAGATCCGTTTGGGGCTTTGTCAAACTGGAATCGTCTTGATGATGATGATGATCAAGTGGATCCCACGCCGTGTGCTTGGTTTGGGGTTGAGTGCTCCGATGGCAAAGTCGTCATCTTGTGAGTAGTGCTTCTCGTACCTCTTGATTGCTATGTGTATCAATTTTGTTTTTGTTTTCATGTGTGTGTGAGTGTGTGTGTGTGTGTGTGTGTGTTTAATTTGAAAATTTGCACGACTGTAGTTCAATTTCCTACGAGAATTTAAGTGCTGATTGATTGACTCAAGTGTTTGTTTGATTACCCTTTGAATTCGATCCGATTTATTGGCCCCAGCTTATTCGATGCTTAACATTTTCTAGTAATTACTCATATGTAGCAGTGTTATACCATCCGAAATGATGTCCTTTTCTTTTTCGAGAACTATATAGTGGCTCATTCATTTTGATGGTTGTCATTTAAGCATGTTATCGTGATTCACTGACTAACATCTTCCTCTGCTAGGAAAAATATTCAATTCCTGGATGATTACATTTTACTAAATGGATTTGAAACATTAAATAGATGTAGAGTGATAGTGCAGCTTGAATTACTCCAATTTTGAAAAATCAGAATACTCCTGAAGGAAGCATGACTTGTGATATTGAATGTCATTGACCTCCTGATCGACGAAGTATACATGATTGTTGTGGTGTGAGAATTACGTTGATGTCAATAGAAATTAAATGATCAAGTGGGGTATTTGTTGTCTTAGAGGAATCTACTTACATTTCTGCTCGTTAGTATATTATCTGTTTAGATGCAGCCTGAGGTATAAGGCTATTCTTGGACGGCAACTTTTACTCCTCTCAAATTCATTTACATTGAAATTGACAGGAATTTAAGAGATCTTTGTCTTGGAGGGATGCTGACACCCCAACTTGGGAAATTGATTTACATTAAGTCTATGTAAGCAAAGTGTGCTCCTGGTTGATGGCAAAGTTTCACAAATCTCTCTTCAATTTTCACTTTGCTAATTGATCCAGTTTCTCCATTTTGTTGCAGTATTTTACGCAATAATTCTTTTTCCGGAAACATTCCTAAGGAATTAGGTGAATTGAAGGAGCTGGAAGTGCTGGACTTGGGATACAATAACTTCAGTGGATCATTTATCACTGATCTAAGCAATAACCTGTCCCTGTCAATTCTGTGAGTTGATCTTTTTTTCTCTCATTTTTGTACTTCTCTTTCACTCTGTCACATTGGCTTGTGCTAATTCACTCTTCTTTGCATCCGTGCAGTCTACTAGATAACAATGAGTTCCTTGATAGCATATCTCCGGAAGTTGATGAGCTTAAGTTGCTTTCTGAATTTCAAGTAGATGAGAACCAGCTGAGTAGTGCTGCTGCTGGAGCTAGTTGTCATAGTGGATCTGGATCTTGGTAAGTGCAGTACTTCAAGAGCCTTCCAGTTCAATTTTCTTCAAATCTGTTTTTCTTATTCGGGTGGAATTCAACATCTGAAGAACATAGTGTGTATTGATAAAAGTTTATATGCACTCTGTGTGAATAAGCTAAGTGATAATACATTAAAAAAGCTAATGGAAAAAAAAATCATCACCCTTTAAAGGGCAGAACTTTCATTGTCTTCTGTTCTTCTCTTTTTAGTTTTAGTTTAGCTTTAGTCTGGACTTGATTTGCTGCAAAAGGTGAACCAAACAAGATATTATCTCCCACTTTACGCACAAAGTCCACTTTTGGAAGTTAAATACAGTCAAGAGGTAAAATATATTTTATTGATACTATTTTTTTTAAGGATTATAGTTATTTATTTCTCTTTTTCTACTTTTGATTATTTTTAGTTTAATATAACAAAAACAAGATGTTTGGAAAGTAGCAAAGTTTGCATGTTTAGTTTTTGAAACAAGACTCTTTAAGTGGAATGTTCTAAACTAAAAATAAAGAGTCTCCAAGATGGAGGGAGTATCACATCTCTTCTGGGATCATCAGTGTAGTCTGTCATGTTGGACATGTTTCTCAGATTAATGTATTGCCAGCAAATGCTTCATGCCATGAAAAATAGGTAAAATTTAATGTTTACTGTCTTGCTAATAAACGTGGAGAAGAAAGACTGGAAAGGGTAAAATAACAGCTGAAAGATCAAGAACTAGAATTGTCACTTTTTTTGGGACGGAGGGAGTAGTATTCATTGTCGAGCTTGATAGAATGACAATTCACAGAACCTACTGACTTTACATAGTGGCACTATCGGTCAGTAACAGCAAGAGAATTGTATGCATTGCAGAACTTGTCATGAGGCATGTTTCGCATCTTGTAGGAAAACTGCTCAACCTGGTGATGAAGCAAAGAGAAGGCTGCTGCAGCTTCCAGCTGCTCCAAGGATACCTAGACACAGGCAGCGGTCGTCACACCCACCATCTCCATCACCATCACCATTATCTTCTCGAGGTTCACCATTGTCATCAATATCACTGCCCCCATCATCAATATCATCTCCATCAGAGTCCCCAGCTTCTTCCCCATCAGAACATTTAGCCCCTTCACCTTCACCTTCGGCACCTCAAATGTCAGTTTCCCCAGCTCCCGTAAATCCACCAACCGCTTCTAAAATTCCATATATTGATCCTGCTCCAGAGACTTCCCCTACTTCAACTTCAACTCCTACTCTTAGTGGAGAAAGGAGTCCCAAGTCTAATAGTAAAAGGGTTATTATTATGTCTGGGGTAGCAGCCGGTTCTATCTTCCTATTTATTGCAGCTTCCAGCTTTGTTTTCTATCAAAGAAATAAGGAAGTCACAATTAAACCTTGGGCTACAGGATTAAGTGGGCAGTTGCAGAAAGCATTTGTAACAGGTCATTTCTCACTCACCTTTTTTTTTTATTTCCTCAAAAAAAAAAGTTTTATTTCTCTTTTTTGTTCTTCTTTTGGCAAAAGATTCTCATTTACCAGTATAATCATCACTTTAAGGAATACCACTAAAACCTTCGAAAGTGATCTGAATGTGGCAACACTGTCTAGACTCAAGTATAGATACTTATATGTGAGAATCTACCTCCCAGGTGTACCAAAACTCCAGAGATCAGAGCTTGAAACAGCTTGTGAAGATTTCAGCAATATAATTGGCACTTTATCAGATGGCACAGTGTACAAAGGTACTCTTTCAAGCGGAGTTGAAATAGCAGTGACATCTACTGCAGTAAAGTCAGCAGAAGACTGGTCAAAGAGTCTCGAAACACAGTTCAGGCAAAAGGCAAGTAAATGCGGAAGTTGGTCTAACCTTATCTAATCCAACTTACCTTCATTTTTTCAGTAGCTAACGTTTTGGTTTCCTGTGTTCGTATGTTATTTTCAGATAGACACATTATCAAAGCTGAATCACAAGAACTTTGTGAATCTTATTGGGTTTTGTGAAGAAGAATCTCCTTTCACGAGAATGATGGTTTTTGAATATGCTCCAAATGGAACCTTATTTGAGCACCTACACAGTAAGTTCCTCTTATCTTTTTCGAGATTTCATAAATGAATTTACCAAATTAATAAGTTGATTTTTGCAATCTTAATGTCAAAAACCCATGGGGAATATTCATGCTTTTATACATAGTGTTAGAAGAATATTGATGTTCATTCTGGACATCCTGCAGTAAAAGAAGCAGAGCACTTGGACTGGGGTATGCGTTTGCGAATAGCTATGGGCATGGCCTACTGCCTCGAGTATCTCCACCAGCTCAACCCACCAATAGCCCATGGCAACCTACAGTCTTCGTCTATATATCTAACTGAAGATTATGCCGCCAAAATTTCTGATTTTAGTTTCTGGAACGAGGCTACTGCTGCGAGAATGGGTACAGCTGCTATGGAGCTCTTGGAGACCTCATCCTCAGATCCAGAAAGCAATGTCTATAGCTTCGGGGTAATTTTGTTTGAAATGATTACGGGTAGGTTTCCATACTCGGTGGATAGTGGCCCTCCTGCAGACTGGGCATCAGACTACTTGAAGTGGGACCAACCCCTTACAGAAATGGTGGATCCAACTCTAAGCTCTTTCAAAGAACATGAGCTGGAGAAACTCTTTGACGTGGTAAGAGCTTGTGTCCATTTTGAGCCAAGTCAACGACCAACAATGCGAGAAGTGACAGCCAGGTTGAAAGAGATTACTGCTATGGAACCAGATGTTGCAACGCCTAGAGTATCCCCTCTTTGGTGGGCAGAACTTGAGATTATGTCAACAGAATCAAATTAAAAGGTGAAACTATCCTGCAAAGATGATCTTTTTCCTGCTCCACACCCCCTCCCCCTTCTCATCAACCATTTTTTAATCCCTTACACCAGATGCAGATGTTGCTGCTCATGTGATTATTATTACTATTAATTTTTTCTTTTTCACAGTTATAGTTCTTCCATTTAGGGTTGTAGTTGCTTGTACCTAATTTTGGATAAAGGATAATGTACATATGAGAGTGCATAAAGGTGTGGGTGGAGCTTGTAATCGCTGTATTCATTCCAGCGTGTGTTGGATGATCAATAATGTTCAGTATTCGCTGGTGGTAGTACGTCATAATATGGTTTTGTTTATCTGTTGCATAGCAGTTAACTGCTCGTTTATAAAGTCAACCATTTATAAAGTCAACTGCTCGTTTCAACTGTCTCCAATTCAAATGATACGCTTATTTTGAAGCGGGAAGAGTAATGAAATAACTGATGAGCACAACAAATCCTGTCCAAGGAAAGTATTTTACCAAGAAAAAGCAAAACAGCAAGACTACCAGTATCAGTAACAGCTTATCACCAGAATAGATCAGGACCTACTTGACCAGGATCGTATCATGGAATCCTTGATTCTTAAAGTGACAGAAGCCAAGTCTAGTCGATGAACCACGATGGTGTGACCGGAGAGCAATTGACAGCATGGTCTCTCGCAGTCGGTGTTTCTAGCTGGTTAAGGTGTCACCAGAGCGTGATTAACTGCAGTTTCTTCTCAGCACGTGCGCAGTGGTTGGATGGTCATGTGGCTGTTTGACAGACTTAACAACCAATTCTTTTGCCAGAGAAAGAGACATTATTATCTTCAGTGAAGCAGGTAGAATTAATTAAAGAAGTCTCACTTTTGTGGAGGTAATATTGTGGGGATTGTATCATTCAATATTCAAGAAACAATAATATGGAAGATGAAAATAATTATGTATTTACAGAGGAGGCTTACTGACATCTCCAATTTCTTCTACATTCCACGGCCCTTTCATCTGAATCTGATGCCTGGGCTGTAATAATCTAGCATCACCACTTCATCTCAACTTTAGAGTTTTCTAGCACAAAAAGTGGAATCTGGAAACATATACCATATATCCATATCAAGCATGGTAAAACTGCCCACTTTCTACCATATACACGCATCAGCTGCTTCATTGATACAAAAGTGCTCTAATAGCATGTCATATGAATCCGAAGAGCTTTTGAGGAAGCATTGAACAGTGAGTTTCCGCTAATGATGTTCCAGAAGTAAAGGTCTGGGTCTCGGAGGCATTTCCTGACCAACAATGGGGAGACTCATTTCAAATATCGTTCAACAGGAAATACTCATCCACTGTACATACACCACTTCTTCCTCTTTAGCCATGATCTCTTTGTCACAGGATTCATCCCTCGAAGAATAGAGCTCAATAAGTTCCTGTAACTCTCTGAGATTTAATAAGTAATGAAATGTCCAATTAAGCGATTCACAGAGTGGTTCAACCGCCACTCATCTTTGCTGAAGGGCAGCTTCATCTCTCGTTCGACTATAAAGTTCGAGGGTGTCCTTGTGGTTAGGATCCAAACACAGTGCGGCCTCGCAATCCCTGATAGCAGAAGTAAAGTCGCTCATTGATTCATGAAATGCTGCTCGAAGATGGAGCATTTGCAAGTCAGGTTTGAAGGAGATGGCTTTATTAAGCTCTTCTACAGCTTCAGTTTCTCTTTGTTCATCCATCATCACTGGTCCACGAAAATCCAAATGTTAAAACAAAATATCAATACTTATATAATGATTAATGGATATAATAGAGTTACTATAAACTCAATTTGGAATAAGTACCTGCTGCCCTATATCTGTAAGGATAAGTCCTGAGAGGATCCAATCGTGTAGCCATACTCAAATCACTATTAGCAGTGTCACGGTCACTATACTCTGAGCGCTTCTCATAGGCTGATGCACTGTTTTCTGCCTTGTTTATAAGCATTGTCATTTCATCATAGGCAGCCTTCTTATCATATTTAAGATGATAAACACGTGCCAACCCCTGATGAGCTCTAGTGTGCTTGATGTCAAGAGCATTTACGTAACAGTCAGCTGCCTGTTCAAGTTTACCGCAATCCACGTAAATGCTCCCCAAGTTATTTAGTGCCTGCAAAATATCACACATTCACACTACTAAATGAACATACAAATATTTGTACTACAATAGTAAAATGAAGGCTCAATACTTGGTATATGTTGTAGGATTTGGAAATATTTCCACAATTACGTACTTGTCCTTTTCGAAGACCATCTGAAGGACATTTGAGAGCATCCTTCAGAAGTTGGATAACGTATGATGATGACTCCTGATCCAAACTTGTATCTGCCAATATGTAAGCTTTAAGGAAAAACGCTTCAAACGACCTCTGCATAGAGATTGACAACTCGGCTTTGGAGAGAGCTTCCTCACGATAGCCTGTGTCATATAACATCCATCCTTCATACACAAGCTTTTCATGTTCGTGGATAGAATGATTACGAGCCAATCGCAAACTGCGCATGGCAGCTTTTTGACAATTTAACCTACAAGATTGAAAGAGGGAAGCTGTAATGTTTAGGTCTCAGCGTATAAGTATAAATGGAGCATATAGTTCCAGGACTTGGTAAAATTTTGATCCCAAGTTGAAGAGTAGAGCTTACCGTAAAAGAAGTAGAGACTGCCTAAACCTTAAAAGGCTCTTTCCAGGATCATTTGCTAGCATCTGATGAATAACAGCCAGAGAGCCAATATCATCAATAGAAGACCACCGATCGTAAAGTTGTAACCAGCAATCAGCGGGACTCCACTGTTGAACATGCTGACTGAGTAACTCTACAAATCGATCACATCTTGTCTTCCCATTAAACATCATGTAATTGGGCTCCAACGTGAGCAATGCACGAATATCCCTAAGAGCCGCCTTATAATCCTCAAGAATGATAAAGAACCAAGCTCGCAGTTCAAGGCAGTCCAGAGAAACCCTAAACCCGATGATTTTGTTGATCTCCAAAATGGCTTCACCAACTTGTTCCATAGCCATCATGGAAACAGCCCTGAACTTGTACGGAAATGACAGGGTGGGGTCTAGTTCAGTAGCACGGTCCAAATCGAAAATCTTTTTCCTCCCCACATTGTACAAAGATCTCTCCTGATACATCCATCCATTGGGTTTATAATCTGAAAGGACTTTGTTGATTAATTCATAAGCTGCAAACCTCTGTCCTTGCTTGTATTTGCATCTAGCAGCTCCTGCCACTGAATAAACATGACCGTTCTCAAATGCTGCCTCAAAATAACCCTGAGCCTTCTTAAATTCATTCCTTTCAAGAAACCAAAGACCCAGTTGATGCTGTGCTAGAGCTTTCTGCCATTTTTCCAATGCACATTCTTCCAATCTCTCCAACAACATTACCATATTCGCTGTAGTCATCTTCTCTTCCATGGCGACCTGGCTAAGGAAGTAATACAATAAAAATGAAGCATGACCCACCGTTGCCAACCTCGCCCTAGCCTCAGAACTACAAAACAAATTCATCACCTTTGAATTATTGAAAGAACTAGGAAGCTCTCTCAGCAAGATTTGCAAGCAAGCAGCTACCAAAAGATTCGCCCTTTCCTCCAAAGCATACTCAATTACAATCACAGCATCCTCAATACTACAAACCAACGGAACCAAACAAACCTCACAAGCAAACTTCATTTCCTCGCAACAAAACTGATTAGCAAATGATAGCACTTCCAAAACGACATTAACAGAAGCAAAATCCAATCTTTTAACCCGACTAAACACCTCCACAGCCCTCATTCCTTCCACCGATACCCCAATCCTTGAAAAATCAATCCTCTCTCTCTGAGACTCAACAAAATCACCATACAACATTACCATCAACGGGGTCGAAAGATCAGCAATTTTATCCCTAACACAAACAATCTCTTCATTCCTAATACTAAAGATTACATTTTTATCACTTATATCTTTTAATAATTCACACCCAATTGACATATCTACTACACTATCACTACTATCATATTTACACAGACATTGACAATGATTTAAAACAGAATTTGAGTCATACCCATTTACCAGACTGCCCCTGGGACATTCCAGAAGTTTACCAATGCAATCCAACGCCGAAATACCCATCAGCTCATCTTCCCTCCGCTCGTACTTGAGCCAAGCCGACAACACGACTTTATCGTGAATGTGCGCGGCGTGTTGGCGAGCCGACTGGAGGCTTCGCCGCAGCAGCTTCGGATCGCCCAGTGCGCACAATAGCGAGTGCTGCTCAACATAAAGATTAGATAGTTTCGAGGCGTCATCTTCGGAGGTGGTTTGGATTCTGCGGTAGATGGAAGAAAGGGAGTCAACGAAGTCAACGGGGTTGAGGTGAGGGTCAATGGCGGGTTCAAGGAGATGGGTGGTAGGGAGGCCGTAAGGGAGGAAAGATTTGGCGATTCGGGTGGAGACGACGTCGTCGTTGGGGTTTGAGAGTATGGAGTTGATCGTTAGGTGGTGATCGGGCGCGGGGTTGAGCGCGTGGACTTGGGTGGTTTTGCATCGGTGGGTGAACTTCATGGAGCTGAGCTGGCGACGGATGAGGTCTAGGAAGCTAGAGGTTTCTGGAATGGTGGGTTGATGTTTGGATTCGGAGACATCTTTATTCTTGGTTGAGATAGACATGAATTGGGCACGTTGGTGGTAGTGGTGGTGTTGCTGGTGGTGGGGAGGAACTTTGCACACAGAAACACACTTTTAGTGTGTGGGAGGGAAAAGGGTAGGGGGAGGGAAGGAAAAGGAAGGAATGGGATTGGGCAGTGGGATTTGGGTTTTGATGAACAGAAGGAAATTTGTGGGTGGTGATGGTGAATCTCTCCATTATTTTAATTGGGAAAATTTTGTGTGTTGGGAGTAATTATTTAAAGGAGGAGAAATGAAGAATAAAAGGTGTGGTGGCAGATTTGCAATTGCTATTGTAAGCACCAAAGTGTACATAGCAAGATTCACGGCGGGTGCCGTTAGGGTGCGTTTGAAAGTGGAGTTTTTTGATATGTTTTATTTTTATTTGTGTTTTGTGTTTGTTTTGTGTTTGTTTTGGTTTTGTAGGAGTTTACAATTTTGCCCTTTGACTTTTAATAATT
>JAOWAN010000049.1:6429529-6440441 GCA_028566635.1 Lobelia cardinalis
ATTTCCGCAGCAGCTAAGTTCCTCATACTTAAGCTTGCTTATCCAGCGATAAAGTTTTGAAATCAGTTTTAAGTTTCAAAATAAGCTATTCACCCCCCCCCCTCTAGCTTATTTTCTTTCCAGTGGGACTAACAGCTTATATAAGGAAATTTTCCCCGTCACCTCATGATAAGCGTCCAATATGTATTTCACTTTGTTTCAGCTAATGAGAATATACTCTATGTGCGCATATCCCTTGATTGTTAATCTTTTTAAAATGTTGAATTAACTCAAGAATCAAAAGTAGATAAAATCATTGTTAATTAATTAAAGCTTATTTTGAAGATAATGGACCCCGAAGATGATCAAAAGCAAAGTTAACTTTGCATCTAAATGAGAATCGTGTCCAAAAGTTGGGAGGAAGTTATCCATAACAAGTTAAAAGGTTGGGCTCCCATGACAACAAAGAATGAAGATCAACTACGCGAAGACGCACGAAGAAGGCTACTGTGGTTACCTCCAAAAAGGGGGAACAAGCTTAGTTATCCATGTATTGCTATGAAAAGCTCACCATGTCAAGACCCAAATGGGCGACCTAGGCAAAAGTTAGAGCTAGAACACACAAAAAAAAACAAAGAAGCTCGCTAGGTTAAGACCCAAAGGGGCGACCTAGGCAAAAGTTAAAGCTAGAGCACGAAAAAAGAGTCCGCAAAGTCTAAAACCCGAACGGGCGGCCTAGCAAAAGATTGGTGTGCTCAAGAAAAGTAAAGGTGAGAAGAATAAGAAAAGTGAAGATGAGAAGAATAAGAAAAGAAACGAAAATCTCATCAACTCTTGGGTGGTCCTATTTCCCTTGAGGAATGTTCCATTCCATGGCGCGGATGACTCGTCTAAGAGCTTTGAAGACATCTAAATTGGTGCAAACTACGGCGACCTGAGCCTCTATCTGGGGAACATAGGCAACTCTAGGGGTCCGATCTAATCATCAAAGCAAGCTCTAAAAGAGCGTAACCATTCAAATGTCATTGGATAGCTCCCTCGCGACAACTTGGTAAGACACAATTTGAATGAAGATTGGTAAACTCTCCAAAATATCTCAAAATACACTGCAAAATATAATTCAAAGTTGGGTCCATTTCTAACAATCAAGGGATGATTAACAAATAAAGTGAGTTCGAAGCTTAGAGTCTCCTCACAAACCTTCATCTGAGGTCTTGTGAAACTCAGTCAACGCTTGGGGATTTTTCTCAAGTGTCCAATCCTTTGTGTCCCTTTAAAGAAAGTTCATTTTTCCAAGAAATTTTCATTATTTCAAAGTAGAGTTGTAAGGTCCAAGGGGCTACATAGTCAAGAAAATAAACATTTGGGCAAGCCCAAGATCGTCCCTAAACACTAGGGGCTTATTACCAAGACTAAAAAAGAAAAAAAAAATCCTAATGACAATCTTGGGTAAATCACTTCAAAAAATATCGTGTCTTTCTTCACAATAAGTGAGAAAATATACTCTTCCTAGGGTGAAGAGCCTCGTCTTTCTCCCTTTCTCCTTGTTTCTCTTGGATTTTGCTTGAGCTAGCTCCTTGAGAATCCCGATGTCTACTCCCCCTTGGCTCCCTAGCCAAATATGCATCAATCGGATACGGTTGAGGTACCGTCGGAGGAAGATAGTGTCTTGATACATAAGGGAGACCCTTGGCTTCTCTTGAGAGATCCTTCGCTCCATTTGTGGTAGAACCCTTGAGGATCACGGATGAAGGGGCCACAATCTCAAAATACTTAGTCTCCACCCTTGAGATCAACCAACCTAAGTAGGCTTTATCCAAGAAGATGGTCTCGGGAGGATTCCCTTTCATGATCGCCCTATCTTCAAAATGAAAATTCTAATAGCCATTTATATTCATTACAAGGGCTGCATATATGACCTCCTTCGTTGAAGAGGAAAATTGAGAAGGGCACTCTTTGAGCCCTACCAAATTGCCTAGTGATTCAGTCACCGAAATAGAAGGTCGAACGACAAAGATCAGGAAGAAAGACATAGGATTTGGAAGTATAGTACATGATAAACCGCTTCAAGCGCTAATAAGGAGGCATCCATGTGATATCCTTGGTTTGGTAATTGGCAAAGTTCCTCAACCACTCATTCTCGGTCTTTTGAAAACATGCTCCAAGAGACCTCAACCCATCCTTTAAAGGGCTTCACACCATGTAAGTGTTCTTGGAGCCACATATAAAGACCACTCCCATTTGAGCCTCATACCATAATATATGACTTTTGGAATTGAAGTAATCATCAAACTTTCCGAACTTGGGGAGTTTGACCCTGGGAGGAATAGGTCGATCCTTTACTCGTCGAGTAAAGGGGTCTCCGTCGCCCTTATCAATCTTTGCCTTTTTTCCCGACCTGGTGTAGACACCCCAATTTTGACCCTAGTAAATAAAACATTTTACTAGAGAGTTTTAATTAAATAAAATAGCCCAAGTAACATTAATAATTATGTTACTTACATTAAGTAAATATGCATGCTCAAATATTGCACTTATACATTACTAATGTGGTGTAACAATTTATTTTGTAGGAAAAATGGGAGAAAAGACAAAAGAGGAGACTTTCTCGATCTTTTGAAAACATGCTCCAAGAGACCTCAACCCATCCTTTAAAGGGCTTCACACCATGCAAGTGTTCTTGGAGCCACATATAAAGACCACTCTCATTTGAGCCTCATACCATAATATATGACTTTTGGAATTGGAGTAATCATCAAACTTTCCGAACTTGGGGAGTTTGACCCTGGGAGGAATAGGTCGATCCTTTACTCGTCGAGTAAAGGGGTCTCCGTCGCCCTTATCAATCTTTGCCTTTTTTCCCGACCTGGTGTAGACACCCCAATTTTGACCCTAGTAAATAAAACATTTTACTAGAGAGTTTTAATTAAATAAAATAGCCCAAGTAACATTAATAATTATGTTACTTACATTAAGTAAATATGCATGCTCAAATATTGCACTTATACATTACTAATGTGATGTGATAAATTATTTTGTAGGATAAATGGGAGAAAAGACAAAAGAGGAGACTTTCTCTCATAAATTAATCATCCAATCAAGACTCCCAAGTAGGAGACAAGCCCATGCCAAGAATGAAAGAAGGAGTAATCAACCTTGCTAAGCAATGTACACTTAAAGAAAATCATCATTAGCACTTTAGCACATTGGACAATAAGTTGTAACTCAATTTTGGCCAAGAAAAAGGCCAAATATCCAGACAGCATTACGTGGGCCGATCCGACCCAAATAAGCTGTTTCTGGATTTTTTGCCTTTTTCTAAAAGGGTCAAAAGGGTAAACTCATAATTACTCTTAGGGGTACTTTGGATATTTTGGGGCCCTAAACATGGCTGGACACTCCTCCTCCACCTATAAATACGACCCCATTTACTCCTTTCAACAACCTTGGAAGCCTTGGCAAACTTTTGAAATCCCTATTAACTCTCATTAGCCTACTCTCTCTCTTGATCATCCAAAAAACACTAAGAAAGCCCACTCTCTCTCATTAATCATCCTACTCTCTCTCCTCATTAAACACCATCATCAAGAACACAAACAATCTTCAACCATTCAAACACAAACCATCAAGGATAATAAAAGAGTTAGAAAGCATTAAAGATAGTTCATTAACTTGGACATCTTTGATTCTTTCTCCCATCTTTGAATCCATCCACCCAAACTAAGTAGTAATCCCTTGTCCAAACCCATTGGGAGTAGATGAGTTCATCTTCATCTTTTAATATTGGTACAAGTTTCCTTTCTCTTATTTCATGTACGTAACTTACAAATCTTTCTCTTAAAAGTACTTGATCTTTCTCATTATAATATGAATACCATACTTCTTCTTAAAGTACTTGATCTTTATATATATATATATATATATATATGCATACTATATATGCTAGCACATAATAGTGTCTAGTCCTCCTAAACATGGATTACAAATCCTATTTAGTGAGTTGATCATGCATTATATTTATTTATATTGTTTATATATATCTACATATGCTAGCACATAATAGTGCCTAGTCCTCCTAAATATGGATTACAAATCCTATTTAGTGAGTTGATCATGCATTTACATTTATTTATATTGCTTATATATATATATACCTATATATATTCTAGCACATAATAAGTGCAAAGTCCTCCTAAGTATGGATTACAAATCCTACTTCGTGAGTTGATTATGCATTTATGCTTATATTATATATACAAGTCCTCCAAAGTGTGGATTACAAATCTCACACTTTGTGAGTTGATCATGTCTTTACATTTCATTTAAGTTGCCTTTATATATGTGTGTTATTATATATGTATATAGCACATAATGTGTAGTCCTTAAGGAGTGGGATTACAAATGTCACTCTTTGAGTTGATTTATATTACTATATGTATATTATATATATACTTGTACATAATATGCAAGTGTGATCCTCAAAGTTTGGGATTAATATCCCATCTTTGGGATAAATTAAAATTTCTTTGTTCATCTTTCGTTTTTCCCAAATGATCATTAAAGAACCTAGAAGTGAAGGAATGCATGTGTTCATGAACCTCACAAAGGTTCAATCCTTTCTTCGAGTCTCAAAAGAGATAAATACACTAAGAAATAATTCTAATCTAGTGATAATGGTCATCTCTTTTAAAAGACATACACATCTTTATTGTAAATATTAAACCACTCTTTAAATATAAAAATGCTTTCTAAAAAATCCTACAAATGACAGTGGTATTTCCAAAGTCCTTCAATGACTTGGATAATAATGCTTGAAGGATGACAAACAAAGGAACTATACTCCTAAGTCCTTTTCACATAAATGTATAAACATTTTCTTTATTTACATGATTAGAATATAAATTCTTTTCTAACTTACATGATTAAAGTGTAAGTCTTTTTCCTTTAAAATACATGACTAAAATGTACATTCTAAATAAAAACTTTCTCTTTTTCTTTTTACATGAACAAAATGTACATCCTTTCTTCTTGCATGATTAATGTAAATAAATGATGATGAGACCATGCTCACCTCTTTGCATCCTTCTTGAATCCCATGTAAATCAACCAACCAACTAATCGACTAACCAATAAGAGATATGCATACTAGAATATTATTAAGAGACCGAAAGGGCAAATTGGGTGCCTAACCACTTCCTGATTCAAAACCTAGCCCCCGAACCTACAATCTCTTACACTTGAAAGGCTTGTGTTTTCGAAGTCTTAAATATAAACGGAGGTGACGACTCTCAATTTTTCACATTAAGTTGAGTGGTCACTAAATGAAAAACCCGCACTTGTACCAAAGTTCTCATCGCACGCACGCCCCGATGACGCGTTTCATCCGAAAAGAAAACCACGGCCGAATCCAAAACCTAATGATTCCGAGGGTCGTCGAGAACGTACGTGGGTTCTCACAATAGCATATATAATTTAATTGTTGTAAAATTTACCATTGCCATTAGCAGACATTCTTTGGACTCATTTGTTCGAACGAACTCGTTCGCGATCAACTCCATTAAGCTCGACTTGAGCTCGCTAGGTGAAAACTCAAAATAACTAAATTATTTTTGTTTCATGATTAATTTTTTCTTCGTAAATATATATCTATTATATTATACTAATATAATCTTAATATGATATATAAACATAAATTATTTTCATAATTTTGTTATTTGTTTTCTAAAAATACAAAAATAACAAGAAAATAGTAAAACTTGAGATCGACTCGATAAAGCTCGAATTTAAACTCGAGTTTCGAGTCAAATTTTAACCAATCATAAATATTCGAACTCGATCGAAACACGTTTAGATAATTTCTTTTTGAGTACAAGCTCGAACTCGTAAAACTCTTTCGAACTCGACTCGAAGCCCTACTAATAACGGTATAACACTACTAGAAAACAGTCAATTAGAGACTGATAATTTAGCGACTGACATTGAATTTAGCAACTGAGTGTCAGTCGCTAAAACCTGTCAGTCGCTAAATAGGTATAGCGACTAACTTTTAAAAGTCAATCGCTAAAGTTTAGCAACTGACATTCAAATGTCAGTCGCTAAGTTGCCTTATATAAACCACGTGATCAGTCTGATTTCTCACTTCTTCTTCTTCAATCCAAAAGAGAGGAATGAACTTTTACAAGATTAAATGTAAAAAAGTAAACTTACCTACTCCCAAAAAATTTAAACAAGATGAATATGAAAGATAAACACTCCTTGTTTTGATGGTTGGAGTTAATGATGGAAGAAGGAAGTAACGAAGCTCAAATTAATGAACTTTCTTTAATCCTTTCTAACTCTTTAGGCTCTTGAAGATAATTTTATGTTTTGTGTGGTTGAGAACTCTTGAGTTCTTAGATGGATGATTTTATGGAGGAGAGAGAGAGTGATTAGGATGATTGATGAAAGAGAGTGATTTATTTCTTAATGATCAAGTGATCAATTGTTAAAGAGATGATTTTAGGGAGTTAATGAGATATCTTTTACGGAGATCAAAGGTTGTTGAATGGTGTAAATGATGGAGTATTTATAGTTAGAGAGGAGTATCCAGCCCTTTCTGAAGGTTCAAAATATCAAAAAGACCTTTGGGAGGTAGCATGAGATTTACCCTTTTGCCGTTTTGAAAAAAGGACAAAATTCCAGAAAGTGGCTCAACTGGGCCGAACCGACTCACGTGAGCTGTTCTGATATTTTAGTTTTTTTCTAGGCTAAAAGGTGATATAACCTATCCATTGGTACCTAAGTGTTAAATCATTAAATTCTTAATTGTACATTGCTTAAGCATCTTGTTTTACTCCTCCTCCAATTTTTTGCATGACTTATCTCCTACTTGAAAGCTTGATAGGATGATTGTTTTTATGAGAAAAAATCTTCTCTTTTTATATTTTCTCCATTCATCCTATAAAATAAATTGTTACACCACATTAGTCATGTATAAGTGCAACATTTGAGAATGTGCATTTATTAATCTTAGTAACATAATTATTAATGCTATTTTAGACTTCTTTTATTTATTAAAACTCTCTAGTAAAATATTTTATTTACTAGGGTAAAAAATAAAGTGTTTGTGGTGTTATTTATTGCCCCAAAATTTCTATAATTGCCTCCTATTTTGATAAAAATATCCTTATTATTTATCGCTGCTAAATTTTTTACTTTGCCCCATATCATATAATCATTTGATCAAAATTTAAAATATTATTTACATAGTATAATAATTTAAAATTTTAACTGCTGATTTATAAATATTAAAATTAAAATATTAAATTAAATATATGATAATAAAATGAGAATAAAAAAATTAGAAAAAATAAATAGGGGCAATATAAGAACAGTAAATAGCAACCCACAAAGCGAAAACATCGAACTGGGCTTTTGTAAATTCGGCCCAGACCAAAACCGGGTAAACCCATTACGAAAGGCCATTAGGGTTTCAATATAAACCTCACAGAGGACTACATACGAATACCGTCCGCCCCTCCTTCTTCCTCCCATTCTACATTTGCAGCCGATTTTTCCAGAAGCGGAACCGAAGGATTACTCGCCGGCGCAGCGATGAGAGCTAAGGTACCAACATCTGTTCGATAATTATATTTTGCGGAATCAAAACTTGTTCATCCTTAGTTTATCAAGTAAATGTCGTTTTCCTTTTCGAATTTTACAGTGGAAGAAGAAGCGCATGAGGAGGTTGAAGAGGAAGCGCCGAAAGATGAGGCAGCGATCGAAGTAGAACCCCCGAGGAGTACTAATTAGCGTCGTCGTCATCGTGTATCCGTATCGTTAAATGTTTGTTTTTTAATTGTTAGGTTTCTCTTAAAAAGTGTTTGGATGTTTGAATTTTCGATGGCTGTGGTCTTGATGGTACTTTGATACATTCTAGTAGCGGATTTTGTTGAACATCAGATTTTTAATTTGAACACCGTTTTGATAAGTTTAGAGTTGCTGTTTATTTGCGTATGGTGTATATTTATATTTATTTTATTTTCACCATATGGAGGTTAAAATGAATGCTTTTGATGTATGAATTCTATTTTAAGGCATAATTTAGGGTTACATATGATGAAATGTTGTGCCTTCATTCCTATCCTTTAGGTGTCAGATCACTTGGTTAGGTTGTGACCTAGTTGAAATTGCTTTGTTATAATGTGGACTTCTATATATCTAAAATTAGATAACTCTCTTGGTAAAGAGAGCATATGGATCAGCTGTTACTTTGGCAGCGATGACCATTCTGTAAGAGTGAAGTGTTTAGACCTGGAATCTTGATAACTTTTTGTTGGCTTAAAACAATGCCTTTGGCACCGGAAACCATCCAGTGTGGATTTTATCCTCTGCTTGCCTAGAAACTTGAGAGGCATTTAGGAGCGGCCTCAATTGTTAAGTTTTTACTTTATTTAGAGATCATGCATCTTCTGCAAAATGGTGTGAGGTCTTTCGTCATTGGACATGGAGGTTTAAAGTGCTATATCATAATGAATTTGAATAACTGCCTACCTCATTGAGAATTAGAAGTACTGCTTTTGGATCTCTTTATCCACGGGGCTTGCCGTGGATTTTTTTGATAAACCTGCTGTGCAAAATGGGACACTCGCTTTGAAGTGTTTTTTTTTTAGTTTGTCATATTTTGAGATGTCCTGGCATCTTCAACAGAGATAGTATGGATTCTTTTTGTCGTCAGATATGGAGGTCTGATGTACTTCAGACCAGCATATGGGGTGCAGCTAACATGGCTATAGCTTTTCAGTTTTAGCCTTCACATGTCATAGTAGACCTTGCAATGTTTACAGTTTTCAAGCCGTATTTTGCTAGTACAATGAAGATGTGCTGATTATGTAAGGATTGTAAGATGTTGGGCTAATTGGGTCACAAATAGCCACCCCTAAGCTCCTCAACCCCTATCTTTTCTGATTTTTATGAATTAGTCTTGCTATTAGATAAGATTAGTATGCGACCAAGACAAAAGCATACCGGAGTTTCGCTTTGCTAGTTTCAGGTTATAAAGGTGTCGATAAACTGCTGTCTACTGCTATGTTTGTGCATACTTATGGGAATGGTTCTTCCAACTTAATGCTCAAGTAGTTGTTACATACCAATTTCAACCCTCGGAATATTTAGGCATGGAACATCTAGCTACTTCCTTTTCTCTATCTTGGAATCAGCTTCGCGAATTTTGATATTTGGTCTGGTTTCTTTTGCTGATTTGGAACAGAATCTATTGCAGCTCTGGGTAACTGAGTCAATTGTGACCTTATAGTGATGTACAGTTGCAAATAAATTATTCTAATTATGCGAGTGTGTTTTCGTTGGGGGGCAATCGCTATATGGGGTGTCTAGGCATTCCTTACTCATGGAGTGCCTTATTGCGCATAAAAGTTATAAAATATGCACATAACATAATTAGTAATGCATATAAATGTTATATATGCATAATTTATGATCGTTAGGTGCATTATGGCATTCTTAGCACGAAGTGCCACCTCACTCCGTATAATTTTCGGGGCGGCTGGGGGTGTGTAGTTGTGTTTTTGTGAGTGGATTCAGATAGAAATTGCTCTTTGTCGGTGGATATTGGTGACACCATTTGAATGTGCAATGATGACCTCTAGTTGCTGTTTGAGCAGTGTCACTGTCTATCAGTTATAAGAACGGTGGCTTTCTCATCTCAATGCTGCTGCTTAGAAGCTGCGAATTACGTAATTTTCTATCAATTTCTTGAATTCTCTCCCCTTTTATTATTACTGCATATCATGAGACTTTTATTTTAAGTATTTTATATTTTTAATTTTACCAATACTTTTAAATATTTTTTTATATTTTTTGATGTTAAAATTAAAAAAATATAATTAAAATTTTACATTTAATTTTTTTATATAAATTCAATTTTTTTATTTTTCAATTCATTATTTATTTATAATATAAAAACTTCAAGTTTTTTAATTAATAATATAAAAAGAAAAATATTTTAACGCCGTGCGAGGGTTAACTATAAGACTAAAATGGGTTTAAATTAAATATTTGAACGTGAAATAACAAGACTGAACTACTGTCACAAAGGTCAAATCAAATCACAAAAAAGAGATTAAAATGGTTAAAAAACCAAAAGGGAAATAAAAATAAATTGAAAAAATAATTTAAAAAGTCAGTTGAAATTCGTGCGTTTCCATAGTGATGATAGGGGCTGACACAGATGCGTTTGTGTGGGGGCCGACAGGGAGTTTGTTTGGGGGGCGGTCATATTGGAAATTATATGGAGCGCTTAAGCGTTCGGAGCTAGGAATGTCCAATTTTTTTTTCTAAATATACATAAAGAGCTCGATATACCAACCGCGATCAGATTCCTCAGAGGTACAGCTGTTTTTCGGTTTCTATATCCACCGTCAAATTTAATGGTCGAGATGCAAAGAAAAAAGTTACAGGAGTAGTTAGTTATCACATCAAATGAGCTAAATTGTACTCGCAGTGTTTCGTTTTAATTGTCCTGAAAGTGACATAAAACTCTCACAAGACCGAATTTCCCTCGAAGAGCTCCCCCTCGAAGGGGGACGAACCTAGTCGAGAAGTATTCACATCTCAAGGGAATGAATTTAATAGGAAGTGTGAACTTGTGACTAAGTACCAAGACCAGGGAAAGCAGAAAGACCAAGAATTAAATCGAAGTGGAGGGAGTAAGCATTATAGATCAGTCACCTTTAGATCATAAAGTGTATTGAATTCACCTGGGACATTGACTAAAACTGTAGTAGAAGGGAATGAAAAAAACAAGAATTCAGCTTTGGGACAAAACAAAAGTTTAAGTCTGTTTACATGGCCTGACACAAGAAATTATATGTGGAGTAGTTGCAACAGATGCAATCCACAGGAAAATCTGATGGGGGGACTCCCAAGATTCTTTAGT
>JAOWAN010000049.1:6493365-6504962 GCA_028566635.1 Lobelia cardinalis
AACGATATATTTATTTTACATAATTTATCGTTCATTTAATTCAACGGTATTATAGTGCTCTTTTAATTTAACGATATGTTAACGTTAATCAATTTTCATTTTTCGATGCCTAATGTTTATTTTGTTATTTGTTTAATTTATTTATACAAAATGAATGTGTTATTCAAATATTTTAATTTTAAATAATTATTTTTAAAATAAAAAATTATAAATTCAAAATTTTAATAATTAATTAAAATTAAATAAAAAAAGTGAGAGAGTGTGTAAAAGTAAATTCATTTGCAGGTGCTTCTAGCAAGGAGTATTTTGATGCTCCATATACCATCTGGAATGAGAGAGGTTATATAAATTTATGTCATCGTAAAGAATCATATTAATATGTGTATTATGCTTTAACATTTCTTTTCATGTCATATTAACATGTATAATAGGATTTAACACTCTCCCTCGCGCAATATATGCCTACGAATAGGAATTTTCAAATCTACACATATTTCGTAATTTGTCTCTTCCATCATTTTTGAGGACACAGGAGATGGAGCCTTCTAATGGTAAAAGACAAAGTTCTAACATTTTAGAAATGAAAAATAAATTACAGATTAGTATCAAAGTTAGGATATTCTAGGTTTAAAGTATCCAAAATTACGTGGATGGAGCATTGTTATTAGTCATTTGTCTTTTTTCAAAATAAAAGGCCAAAGAAAGCGACCGGTGATGCTAACCAATGAATCCGTAGAGAAACGTCGCCGCTTGCAGCCTAGTTGGGGTCAAGTTTTCAATAAAATACTCCTAATTTTATTAGGTTAAACTTTTTTAGACGGAATTGCCAAAAAAAGAAAAAAAAAAGTCTTAACCTATTTTTACATTAAAAAAATTCCTACTTTACGTTATTTTTATAAATAAATTAAATTTTAATCTAAAATATTTAATTCGACTCGAAGATTTTATCGGATAACTAGTCAAATATTATCTTATGATGTATACACCATAACGTCTGTGCGACGGCCAATATAAAATGGGCTGAAAAAGTGCTTAAGAAAACTATTTTGAAAATTGGGTTAACGGCATTTTAGACCCTAATGTTTGATCATTTTGGCATTTTGGATCTTCAAGTTTTAAAGTTGGTGATTTGGGCTCTGATGTTGCAAAGTTGCAGCAAATCAGACCTTTTTGTACGAAAAACGTCCAAAAATGATGGAACCTTGGGCCCAAAATGCTAAAGTGGTCAAAGATTGAGGGCCCAAAATGCCAAAGTGGTCAAACATTGGGGTTTGATTTGCTGCAAAAAGACCTGGTTTGCTGCAACTTTGCAACATCAGGGCCCAAATCACCAACTTTGGAACCTGGGGACCCAAAATGCCAAAGTTGTCAAACATTGGTGCCTAAAATGTCGTTTTCCCTTGAAAATTTTACATAAAAAATTTATGTACTAGTTTTTCTTTCTTCAAAAATATTTTAATTAATTTTAAAATACTATATATTATAAATTATTAAAAGTATATAATCTTACATAAGAAACTTAATTTTATTAAGTTTTGAAAATTATTTTATAGATATAATTTATAAATTTCTTGTTTAATTTAGGATTAATAATTAATTTAGTATACTTAACTTTACATTTTATATTGTACACAAGATGAATAATCAATATTTTTATAAATCAAATTTTATAAAAAAGTAATTTTAAATTTGATAAACTTGAATCAAATTATGTTGTAAAATAATTTTAAAATATAAATTGTAAAGTTTGGGTTATAAAATTATTATTTTATCCAAAATTAGATAGTAAATCATATTATATTATATTGTCTATGTATAAAAACTTAATAAAATAAGTTTCTTGAGATACATTATATATTTAATTAAATTGATATATATATTTTTTGATATTAATTAAATTTATTTATGAAAAATGAAAAAAATTACACAATTTTTACGTAAATTTTGTAAAGTAGTTTTCCTAACTATTTTTTCACACATTTCATGTTGATCGTCACATAGGCGTTGGAACACATAATGTGACATTCCAGATGATATATGGAGCATCTAAGATAAAATATTTATTTTATGATGTTGTTTGTTCATTTTTTAAATTTAACAATAACAATTAAAATTAATATTTAGTTATAAAAAATCAACAATAACAATAAGAACAGTAAAATTAATATTTAGTTATAAAAAATGAAAAAATAACGTATTAAAATGATCATTGTGTTTCGGGTGCTCCTTATAATTTTCATGTGACACTTGACTTGTTACCCGATTAAAAGTTTTAACTGAACGAAAAATTAAAGACCAACGTCTAATGGTTGAATCACGAATTCAACATCGCCCCGCATGAACATATGATTGATATGATAAAACTTGATCACTAATTTTTTATTTCATTACATATCATTCAATATCACATTTTAATATTACACATTTTTTCTCTATTATCCATATACCTATACACTTACATAAATTAATTTAAACCTTTCACATCAAATTCTCTCTTCTCTTTTATTAATTTTCTCCTCACATTCAAATCTTTCACATCATATTTAAATATTATAAATTACATTCAACTTTTCAAATACAAGGGTAAAATAGATATTTGAATATAAATCTCATATTTACTCATCTTTCTCCATCTCATATTATGAACAATGTCATATTACACTATATCACACTCCTTATCCTCCTATAAGTCATTCACAAAAGTTGTATAAGATGAGAAATATTTTATAAAATAAGCTAAGATTTTTTTCACAATTATCCTAAATTTTCAATAAATCGTCTGTTATATTTATACTCAACTACTCCATTAAAATTTTCCATTCCAAAAAACTAGTCTTTCAATACTTAAAAGAGCGTTGGTTTGAAACTTTTGTTTTTCTTGCAAAAAGGATGTGGATGTAGAAGGAGGGAACCAATAAAGGAATATAACTATACTTATTATTTAAAGTATTTTGAAAATTTTATAGTTTTTAAATTAAATAATCAGTGATTGGAAATAGGATACATGAAATAAACTCATTTCGTCTAATATTCGTTGTATTTTATGAGTCCGACTCGACTCGAATATTTTGAAAAGCATACACTTATTTCAGAGTATTTTGAAAATGACCAATTTTCTTCTTTTTTTTGAAAAAGAGCAATTCATAATTTCATGTTAATAAACATTGCTCCCTAAAATATATTACAAATTTTGGAACAAATGAAGTAATTATTATATTTATTTTTTTTAAATAATATTTTATTTTTTGTGTACATATTAATATTATGTTGTGATAAATTTTTTTTAAATCAAAATAAACTCTTTATCCATATTAACCTAATAAGCGATGACAATTTAGCTCTACCTAATTAATTAATGTTGCACGTTTTTTCGGGCAACCTTATCGAGCAAGACGACGGTGGCGGGAATCATGGCAGTTACAAGATTTTCAAAACAAACACCGTCACTGGGGGGAAGGGGGTTTCTGTCAAAACAGCTTCGGCGTGAGTAAGACTCAAGATTCGGAGTGAATGTAAGAGAATTCACAAAAGGTTTGGGGGCAATAATGTGCGCTTGTGAGCATACCTTTGCCTACAGAGGTAAGGCTCTATTTATACGATTTGAACACTCCTAATCCTTGCTTGAAAATGAATCCAGTCGCCTTCTATAATTACATGGAAGTTTTTTTCGTCTAGATAAGGTAACTCAAATCATATATGAAAACGATCTTTTGGAGATATTCTGTCATTAATGGAGGAGATTCTCCTTGATTAACACAACCTCTCGACCAGGAATGCTCGACACGCTCGCCATGAGGACAGCTCGCATATACCTTATGCGCGCCATGAGCATATTTGTGGTCACCATGGTCTCATGCTCGCTTCGCGAGCACCTTTTGGTTGCTGAAAACATAGACCTGCCTCGCAGGCAATAATCTTGCTCGCGCATGGGGAGGTTTCCTCCCTTTATCTCGCTGTGTAGGATCCTTAGTCATGTTGCTCGCCTTATGAGCACATTAGTGGTCGCTTGCTTGCCTTGTGAGCAAGCGAAATAGCGGTCTTCTAAGGACAGAGCACTATCCCGCTCCTACCCTTGGTGGGTTCTGACCTTGCTCTCAAGCACTTTGATGCTCACTAGGTCGCTTGTACTTTTTGATAACTTCACTAATCTAGTTTCAAAGAATCCATGTGTTGTAAACCAGCAAGCTAGTTCGTGGGCTCAACTCGATTTGATCTGCTTAAGTTCCATTTGGCGACTTGCATTATTTTCATGAACTGAGTTGAACATCATTTTTGGGTCCGTCATATTCGCAAGACGGCTCGTTAAGGGCTCAATTCATTAAGGTCTAACTCGACTCTATTCCCAAGTCAACACATAATATATAACTTAAAAAATTAATTAATATTGAGTTAAAGTCTCAAACAGAAAACAATACTTGAGAAAAACAAAATATTAGAATACGAAACACATGAACCGTAACAAATCATTAAAAGGGTTTATTACTCTGTTGTCCAAGACTAACCAAGGCTCGTGAAAAATTATCAAGGTCCGCCAAAACCTTTTAAAGGCCGCTAATGCCTTGGCTTGCGAAAGCTCATGGAGACCCACGAGTGTCTCACAATTGTTATAAATCGAATTGACACCACCTATTTAATTAAAATTCCGCTCGAGCTCTTAAAAGCTCGACTTATGAAAAAACTTGACGAGTTTGAATTGAGCCTACAAAATTTTAGTTCGGCTCGGATCATTTAGGGATTGTTTGTTTTCACTTATTCAACTTCTTAAAGTAGGTTACATCTAATTCAGTTAGACAATTTAGAATTCAGCCTATTTGGTAAATTTTATTTTTCAGATCTGAATACAACTTAATTCGTCTTCTCAAATCAGACTTAAAATCAAGTCTGAATGGTTAATACCAACCTTTGAAATTCTTTTTGGACTTTTCTATCCTTTTGTTTTTATTCTTATATTTTCTCTTTTTTTTATTCTATGACTTTATTCTTGTATTTTTTGCTTTTAATTTTAATTTTTTATTACTATAATTTCTTTTTATTCTAGAACTTTATTTTTATAACTTTTTTGAAATTAGATAAGAATTTAAAATTTATCAACAAAATTAATATAAGAACATGCTTGATTTTAAGATGATTGGTAATTTATAAAATTATCATACAAAAAATAATTTTTAAATAATTATTTGATCCTTAAAATATCACTTAACTATGCGTTTGGTCCTAATTTTTTTTTGCTTTATGTTTGATCTAGGGGTGGCAATTTGTGATCTGATTAAACCCGTGGGTTTATAAAATTTGTACAATTAACCTATTTAAGTGAGTTATAATCATTAAGTTTGAATCTATTTGACATTAAATTACCAAATATGTTTAAATTTATTGATTATCACTAACTTAAATAGGTTAATTTTACAAATTTTTTAAACCCGCGGGTTTAATCGGGTCACAAATTGCCACCCCTAGTTTGATCCTTAAACTTTGAATACTTCACAGAGCTTTTCGTCTCCTTGATAGCAAGAAGTTCTCCCGAATTGTCCTTTTTTCAAAAAAATTAATGTGAAACTTAATAAAATTTCCATTATACCCTTAATATTTCGTTAATCTAATACCATACTTCACTTTTAAGGAATCTTTGTGCTAACTTTAAAAATTTATGGATTTAGTATTTCAAACTTTAAAGAATGGAAAAAATAAAAAGAAATCTAATTAATAACAAAATTAACAATATATTCTAGTTTAAAAAAATATTTTCTTAGTTTATACTATATAATTATATATTATATAAATAAATTTTATTTTAATAAATAATGAATTAAAACTTTAATATGTGTTTTATTTTTTTATCATATATGCATTTTCTAATATTAAATTTTAGTTATATATTTATCATATTTTTTAACTTTTTAAAATTTGATATCGTTAAATATTTTTAAAATTTTAAAATTTTAAAAATTTTAATTTCTTTAGTATTAAATAATTATTGTTAAACATTTGTATACCTCAAAAGTTAAGTATGATGTTATTTTAACGAAATAATGAGGGTATAATAGGAATTTTATTAATTTTGAACTAAAATATTGAAAAAATGACTATTCATAAAGTCTGAAGTTTAAGCACCAAACGTAAAGTAAAAAAAGATCTAGGACCAAACGTAAAATTAATAAATAGTTCAAGGATCAAATAATTATTTAATCATTTTTTAAATTTAAAATATAGTAAATATATACTAAATAATAGTCTCAATAATAAATTAAATTAAAATTAAAAATAAAGATAAAGATAAATTATGTAGCTATATAGAAATAATAAATTAAATTAATAATAAATTTAGTATGAATATTAAATGTATTACAATTTTTCTTTACCTTATAATCATTCTATTCAAAATGAGAATATGCTAATATCGTTATTTAGTACTTATAAACAATAAACAATCTTTATTCGATGGTTAAAATGGACAAAAGACGGTATTCAGATAATTCATTTAGTTTAGTAAACAAACAGTTTTACTGATTCATCTTTTAGCTTTCCGATGCTACTTCTTAATTTTTCAGATATATTCAAACTTATTTTTAGATTTTAACATTAAGTACTTAAAATAAACAAACAGCTTCTTACATGCTAATTGGAGATATAATTAAATGAAATATTATATGAAATATACCAAGAATGAATCTTATGAAATCGGTACAAAGATTTTTTTTTAAAAAATGAATGCTCTCTCCTTTGGGTGGTTAGCCGAGGCGAGGCAGAGTGCCTATAAATAGTTGCAAAACGGTGGGGGGAATATGACCAATTCACCAACGTGTTATTCTCTCCAAAGAAACAACACACTCTCTTTCCTCCACCTGTGATCTCTCTCGCTCTCTCTCCTCTTTCCTTTAGCTTCCGACTCCTAAGCATTTGCATTTCATCCTCTACCCTTTACCCTGCATCCCTACTGTAATGACGCCCTAACTGACCCCCCAAGAAATTAGTCAATTTTGTTATTCTTGTTGCTATCATTTTTCTTTCTTTTCTGAGACCTTTGAATCCTGATCCTAATTAAGTCATGTGTGGGATTCTTGCTGTTTTGGGTTGCTCCGATGATTCTCAGGCCAAAAGGGTTCGCGTCCTCGAGCTCTCTCGCAGGCATTTCCCTCTCTCAATCTCTCTCTCATGTTCATAGACTTCCGTATCTACTTTCGTTTTGTTTAAAATAAAAAACAAAAGTAAGTGTTCAAATTTGTTGTTTACAGAGGAAGTTGTATATTATTCTAAAGAAATGTGGTTCTTAATTAATTTTTGATTTGTGTAACATACGCGCCTGATAGATGAAATTCTCTGTTTCCAAATGTAGTATGAAGAGTTATAAGCAGCGGAATAAGTAGATTTTTACTGTATGGGGTGGGGTGGTTGGCTAGCTATTCATGATTTGATCCTCCATACTAGTGTTAGGAGGGGGAGAGAGGAGGGGTGGAGATTTACTGAAAAAACACACCTAAATTAAATAATGATTTTATTTAGTTAGTAAACAAACAATTAAAAGACGTATTCACTCTAAACGCAGCATCTAGCGAAGAAATGAAAGAATATTTGGCTCATCCAATCTTAAGTTAGTGCATGATTGTGGTAAAAGCCGACATTTTTCCCTCCCAACATGTTGCTATAAGGGATAATTAAATCGAAACGGAGGGAGGATAATATTATAGCATAAAGATGCCTCAAATAAATCTGATTATCACGTTACGTGTCTCTTGGTTATAGATATAATCTTATGAAAATTTGATTTACGCAAGAATGGAAATTTTTTATTGCTACATTAGATAAATGGGACAAACTGTCTTGAATTGAACATTCGTTGTTATGTGATTGTTTAGATTGAAGCACCGTGGTCCTGACTGGAGTGGTTTATACCAACATGGTGACTGTTATTTGGCGCATCAACGACTGGCAATTATTGATCCTGCCTCTGGTGATCAACCCCTCTATAATGAAGATGAGAAGATTGTCGTAACGGTTGGTCGTCTAACAATATGCTAATCTTGTCTAATTACCAAGAAAATTTGTACTTTGAGTTTGACTTTATTAATTGCGAGGAATCGGGATTTCACAAAGAATATTATGTCGGATACAGGTTAATGGGGAGATATATAACCATGAAGAACTGCGAAGGCGTCTGCCCAATCACACATTTCGAACTGGTAGTGATTGTGATGTTATTGCCCATCTTGTAAGTAATTCCATGATCAGATCATGTCTTATCACAAAGATCGTTCAGAACCCAATTGGGCTAACAGTGCCATTTAATCTCTTTCTATTAGTATGAAGAATTTGGAGAGAGCTTTGTGGACATGTTGGATGGTATGTTCTCTTTTGTACTGTTGGATACCCGCGATAACAGCTTCATTGCTGCGCGCGATGCGATTGGAATCACTTCCCTCTATATTGGCTGGGGACTTGATGGTAATTATCTGATTAGACTTTGCGCATAGAATATAGTGCTACTTTCAAATGGTTGAAGTTGAACTCATGCATTCCCCCTGTTTTTCATCAGGCTCAGTTTGGATTTCTTCTGAACTAAAGGGATTGAATGATGATTGTGAACATTTCGAAGTGTTTCCACCTGGACAGCTGTACTCTAGCAAAACCGGTGGCTTCAGAAGGTGGTATAACCCTCCTTGGTTCTCTGAAGCTATTCCATCTGCACCATATGATCCCCTGGTTCTGAGGCGTGCTTTTGAAAATGTGAGACTTGTCAAGTGTTTATTCCAAGTCTAGCTGAATATCGTTGTATCGATACATAATTTTCATTCACAAAACTGAAGACTCTTTTGAAGATGGCTAATATTTGATGTTTCCCTACAGGCTGTGACCAAAAGGCTTATGACTGATGTGCCTTTCGGAGTTCTCCTTTCTGGTGGTCTTGATTCATCTTTGGTCGCCTCCATTACTGCACGCCACTTGGCAGGCACTAAGGCTGCTAAGCAATGGGGGGCACAACTTCATTCTTTCTGTGTTGGGCTTGAGGTGCTTCCTGCAATATTTTGAATAAGCCAAAAATAAATTCTTATTCTTCTTATTTGTATCTATATATGCCATAAGCATTTGTTTTTGGATAAGAATAAACCCTAAGGTCTAACAGAAAGATGTCAAGCAATGTTATAAGTTAATTTAATCATTTATTGAGTAGGGATCACCCGATTTGAAGGCTGCAAGAGAAGTAGCTGATTATTTGGGCACTGTCCATCACGAATTTCACTTCACCGTTCAGGTATTTGTACAGAAAAATTCCTTTGTCTCACTTCCAGTTTTTTTTTATTCCCCAAAAATAGGCTATTTCTAAAGTTAAACTATAAAAAGATACAGCTTAAACTGTTATTTAAAAGAAATAGAGAAGTAAAAGCACAATACTACTTATGGGACTATATTACTGATTTTCCCCCTATCGGAAACTTTTATAGGATGGTATTGATGCCATAGAAGATGTTATTTACCATATCGAAACATATGATGTGACAACAATCAGAGCAAGCACCCCAATGTTTCTTATGTCACGTAAAATTAAGTCTCTGGGTGTCAAGATGGTCATTTCTGGTGAAGGCGCTGATGAGATTTTTGGTGGGTATCTGTACTTCCATAAGGCACCCAACAAGGAAGAGTTCCAACGTGAAACCTGTCACAAGGTAATAATAGAAAATTCTTGTTAAATAACTTTCCTCTCCATGTTTTCAGAACGAAGTATTATCAACAAATATTTGGTTGTATTAATCTATGCAGATAAAGGCCCTTTACCAGTATGATTGCTTGAGGGCAAATAAATCAACATCTGCATGGGGTCTAGAAGCACGTGTTCCGTTTTTAGACAAGGAATTCATCAATGTTGCAATGAGCATTGATCCTGAATGGAAGATGGTAATATCTTGAATTATGATTATCTTTTCCCACTGATTAGTTTCACTTCTCTGTAGAGAGCCTGAGATAAATTTACAGCCTTACTTAATTTTGATGTGCATCTCAGATTAAAAAGAATGAAGGTCGCATTGAGAAGTGGATTCTGAGAAGGGCTTTTGATGATGAGGATCAACCCTACTTGCCTAAGGTTTGCATATACAATTGAAGTGAAACACATCTATGAGTACGAATTGGCCAACCACAAGTGATTGAGACGAAGGTTGAGTCGAGTGTAAGTATGAATCCGATTAATGTTTTGCATTTGATGCCTTGCAGCATATTTTGTACCGGCAGAAAGAGCAGTTCAGTGATGGGGTGGGCTATAGTTGGATTGATGGGCTTAAAGCCCATGCAGAACTACATGTATGGATCCTCCAACCCCCTCCCTACACACACACTACACAAAACCACGAGAAGAATTACACAAAATTGAACAGACTGCTGATTATTTGTGCCAATTGTTACATTCAGGTGACGGACAAAATGATGCTTAATGCTGAACATATCTTCCCCCACAATACCCCAACATCAAAGGAAGCTTACTATTACAGAATGATCTTTGAGAGGTTCTTCCCACAGGTGAGTTGCAATTCAACTTTAAGCATTTTGCACAATAATACTTGCATTCAAGAACAAAGTAACTCGTCCGTTTCGGTTTGGTTGTACAGAACTCGGCAAGGCTTACTGTCCCAGGAGGGCCAAGTATAGCTTGCAGCACAGCCAGAGCTATTGAGTGGGATGCATCTTGGTCAACCAACCTCGACCCGTCTGGCAGGGCTGCACTGGGAGTCCATAATTCGGCTTATGAGAAACAAGTTTCTGCTATAGCTAATGGGAATTTGTCCAAGACCACAAACATAATCGACAACATCCCACGGATAATAAGTGCTCCTGAACTCACTATTCGCAGCTAACATTTGGACCATTTCTGGCCAGATTTTTAATGGTAGATTGAAGATGGATGTTGCAGCATGTTTTTAAGATGAGTTGCCACCCAAACTTATTATTAGGTGCTATGTATAAAGTGAAATAATAGCCCTGATGCAAGTGTTTCTATGTACTAAAACCAAGAATTGTTGTCAAATTCTGTAGGATTTTCCAAATTGTGTAGGGATTTTCAGGTGTGCTATTTGTATAACTGTATTGTGCAGTTCAGTTTAAAGCGAGTACTAAGTGTTCCTTCTCACTGTCTATGTACTAAACCCATGTTCAAACTCTGTAGGATTTTTCGGGTGATATAGGGTGTGATATTTGTATAATGTATCTGCAGTTCATTTTAAAGCAATTATTAAGGGCTCGTAAAAGAGTGTAGGTTTTTAGGAACAGTTTTGCAGCTTCTCGATTTGATGCGTGCTAGTCCTTCTTGATTGATGTTGTATATCTATGACATTCTGAATCTTACGATGAAAATGCCTAAACAGAAAATGTGGTCACTAAATTATTTATGTTTCTTGTAGATTTACTACATTCTTTGTCCATGCCTGCAAAGTGCAAACACAGCTTACTTGGTTCGCTCAAATGAGAACCTAAATATCGAAATTATAGGAACCAAGACACAATAACGAAAAAATTTACTGTGTTGGGAGATTCAAATACACAGTACTGAAAATATTTTTAATGTACTGCATCTTTGGTTTCTATAGTTTCTATTTTAATTGGTTCCTATTGGA
>JAOWAN010000049.1:6518285-6531881 GCA_028566635.1 Lobelia cardinalis
ACCACCATAATCTATAAAAAAAAAAAAAAAAAAAAAGGTCCTGAAGGTTAAGTCAAAGGTGCTTACTTTGGCTCAAAAAGCTCCTTGAGATCAGTCAGACATTACTCCGAGCATCTTGTAAGCGGAATTAGCATTCATCTCTGAATTCATCACTGCTACAATTCACTTTGAACGGCGAAGCCTTTGAGGAATTTTATCAAGGAGTGGCGGAGGAGTCATGACAGATGGTTGGAGCCCTAATCCATTGCGCAGAGGGGGAGAGCCCGAGAGAGAGAGAGAGAGAGAGAGAGAGAGAGAGAGAGAGAGAGAGAGAGAGAGAGACAAATTGTTGGAAAATTCCTTTAATTTAAGGGAGTAAATTAAAAGTGGGACACTGATTTATATTTTTTGTTTTTGAAAAAATTCCTTAATTTAGAGAAGTAATTTTTTTTTTGTTTCCTCACTTGCTTTGGAGGAAGTGGGTTACACTTGCCCAGAAGGAGCTCCTAACAAGGAGCTCGTGGGAGCTCCATATAATTTACCCTGTGCAGTCTGTGCAAGGTAAAGTTTTCAGCTTTGTACTTTACCTCCAACAAAATTCATCAACTTTCTTCATAATGTTTTATGTATGGTATCATGATTTGTGCAATACAATTAACAACCACCACAGCAAAAAGTACATCATCAAGAGGCAACTACTGGGGATAAAATGCATAACATATGATACAGAGGAGCAACATCCACTGGCTTACACACAGAGAGAGAGAGAGAGAGAGAGAGAGAGAGAGAGAGTCCGATTCGCAAAAAATGAGTGCAGCTTCTACACAGAGACAACAGCCACTGTTCATCTGTACATATATAGGCCCGAGACCACAATACAAAACTCATAGGCAGCACCCTTTCCAGTTATATACTTTACAGGGGTAGATAGGACCGCCTCGTTCGGTAAAATTAATCAAGGCCCACTTTTCCAGGTGCAGACTGCAGACTTCCTGCATAGATAGAGAGACACCCACGGCTCGGTTGCAAAATTGGCTTGTTTGCATCTACTGGTGGAGTAAGATTATTTCATTTACATTATTAACTTTTAAAAGGGCTTGCAGTGGTAACAAACCTTAGCTTCCACAGGCTGCAGTTATCTTCCTACGCTTGTAGCATTTATAAATGCCATTATTATTTCCACTGGTCTCGCATTCCTTCTTCTCCGAATCTACAGCTAAATAAGCCATGCCAATTTGACTTTGACATTCACTACGAGTTGATTGGTTCACCTATAAAAAACACAGTCCAGTTAGGTGTGCCAGGGAGGAGGGAGCAGGGGAGGGGGGACACTATTAGGAGACTAAGGATAGCTCTCAAAGATTTTCCGCTACCATTATGCCGAGAGGTTCAGTACCAATCGGACCATCACTGCCGTCATCACCTTGGGCAACACTGGAATGACAGAAGGGTCAGTCAAAGAAGCAGCAGTTCTGATGTTACTATAGAAATTTGAAAAAAGAGCAACACAGAACACTCTGAGACTTAAACCAGACAAGTAGAACCGAACCCGTTTTAACAAAAATGTATAAAGACAGCCTACAGACAAAAAATAAAATAAAATATGAGAGTTCAAGCTCATAATAGATAGCAACTCAATTCCTCTTTTTGCATTTTGGTATTGCCTTTTGATTTCATCTTTTCCTTTCTCGAACAACATTTCTGCTTTCTTTCTCTTCAGTTTCATAGCATCAAGGATACTATTATCAGAAAACGATAAACAGACGAGGCTGTGAACAGTCAAATATCTCTATACCTCCTAATTCCTATGTGGTATGCAGGCAGCCTAAATGCAGTTCTCAATTGAAATGTGAGTCTGCAAAAAAATTCAGAGGACCGCAGATAGACAGACACTTAGGATCTTAATGGGACCTTACATTTTAGTCAGACATGCATCTATTTTTATTCAATTCTTGGCTCCGGGAAATAATTTTATTAGCAAGATGAAAGCAACGTATATCATTTCTCACAGATAAAATGATTTAACAGAACACAAGCATAATCTTCTCAACTGAATTAAATAAATATCTATTAGGCTAATGCTATCACATGATTAAGAGCCTAACCATGTAGGGATTACATTTGCTTTCACCTCATGAGACAGGCAGTCTGTACATGAATTCCAAAAGTTTGTTTTACACATGACCATGAAAAAACACTTCCTTTCATCGTCACTATTCACATTCCCAAAACTTAACTAAAAGGTGAGAATTTCTAAGTGATACTGGAAACAAACAGGAAACTAATATAGACTGTTCACATGTGTCCATATCAAACAACTTGTTCAACAAATTGAAAATATAACTCTTTAGCATGAAAACAAGAGAGTGACATAGCAAGCAGATTCAGTATTTAACATCAAGGAGTACGACATTTGTCAGAAAAAAAGGAAATTTTAAATCATCATGGAATGCATTCTTCTACGAGTAATAGTTATGAGAGCTTGATCAACCATATATATGTAAATGAAAGGGACAAAGTGGTTATCTATATGGCATACAATATATTAGAAAAAATTACATATCCAAACCTCTTCAAGTACACCTGAAATTCAACAATACACGGAAGAAAGCAGCTATTTCTTTCTTACGGCAACATGTATCTAGTTTTAGAGTATTATTCGCCAAATTTATTTCTTGGTTTTCATAAATTGAGGACAGCTTGAAAGCATCAAACATCGAGTTAGAAAATTAAGACAAAAAGAGGGGCCAAAAAGTAGGTCCACTATTACGTAATCACATTCCTTGTTTATATCAAAGAGAAGACGTATAGTACCTATATCATGATTGAATAATTTCTAATCCTAGGCCGTGGGCGGCCATCTATATAAAGGATTAGAGTTTTTAGATGCCAATTACATTTCTTGAAGAATTTCGTCATTTCATAGAATAAAAAATTAAGATGTTTATATCAATAATCAAAAATATTTACATTAATCTGACATTTAATGGGTTTACGTGATGATTTCTAGTCGTCTAATTTAACATTTAGGCCTCAAAATAGAGGGAACAAGAGAGGAAACATACTCCGAGGATCCTTGGTCTAGAACTCTACCCTCCTCAATTCTTTCTGCTTGTAATACCTCTGAAACAGCACTACTACCATCTAAATCCATAGGATCTTTGGCATTGTCACCTTCACAAAGTTTTAGCTCAGTTCCTGCAAAGAATATTGGGAAGGAATTAAAGTAAACTTGTCAAGGGCCAATTGTCATCCAGAATCAAAGCGGGGCTTGGGGGGTCTACCTCTTAAAAATCTTGATTCTGATGCAGGGGCCTTCAGGAGAAGTTTCTGGCACATGAAGGTACCCTGGAAATCAAGGAAAGTGTAATCTAAAAAGTTTAACCTTTCTGATTTTGTCATCATTGAAAACCCAAAAGCTGTGGTCCACGTGTTCAGCACACCCGGAACAGCAGGCAATACTAGTCTCTCCACTCCTAACTCCATTAGTTTCTGCAGAGTGCAAGGACAGGGATAAGTCAATTCAAGAAGTGACGGTTCTTTGACTTGAAAAGAGCGCAAAATAAGACCTTTTCCAGCTCATTCATCAGAATCCGACACATTCCAAGTCGCCGGTACTGAAACCGGGTAGCAACAAGCGGGACTTCTGCCACCTTTTCTCCATAAACCCTAGAAAAGAGAGGAGAAACAATTCAGATCACCACAAAAAGAGGCAATCAAAAGCATAAAACTATATGATCAATCAAATGACACACCGTAAGGTGCCCACTGTAATCAACTCTTCATCTCTCTCCAAGAGAACCGTGTAGAAACCTCGAAAGTTCAAACGGTTCAGCTCTGACCTGAAATTTAAAAACCATTAACAAAGGGTTTAATGGGAAGTCAAGTGAAGTGAGAAAGATAGTAGATTTTAGATGGAACAAAAAGGCGCAAGACTTAGGCATGCACACATGAAGGAGCAATATTGTTACCAAAAAGGAAAGCTGTCAGAAATGAGAATTAGACAAAGGTCATTTCGAAGAGAAAAGGATCCCTCCATGAAACCAAAATAAGATAAGATAAAAATGGAACCAAAATGTTTACCAGAATAAGTAGAACTAAAAAACAAGCAGCTTTTAGAAAAAGCACGGGTATAATACTAGCACGACTGGTTTACAAACAAGTTAAAACAGAAAAAAGACGGAAAGAGTAGGTATACTTGGATTATTATACTTTAAACGAATGAAATCATAAGAACATATAAGAATAAGATTTTTTAGTTTTTGGGAAAAGGAAAATCATGTACACACATATACTTTTTATAGTAAGTTCAAAGTAAAGATGCAAAAAGAATGAACTAATAGAATAAAGAATAACAGAAGATTTGAGCCCATTGCTCCAAAGAGATGAAGTAAACTAAAACTAGAACCAAAAGGCCATGAGAAAAATAACATTTTACCTAATGAAAATTGAAAGAAGGCACCAATATGAAGCAATGTAGTGCCTAACAAAAGATCATCAAGAGAACACTCACCGCCTACAAAAAATAACATCTTCAACGATATCGCTTCTGGTGCTTGGTTCTTTCACAGGTTCAAAGCACTCATGCATTACACTAAGTGCAACACTGAGCTTGCTATAACTCTCCAACTCCTCAGTGTCAGAGTTATCATGAATATTAAAGTCTGACTTTGTGTATTTCAGTAATGTCCATGTCAACTTGTTCATACCCACGGGAACTGGTTTTCCCAAAAGGCTTTCGAGGCCCACAAATATCTGCAAAAGTGTTCAATTATCTTGAAATCAAATAAAATTTCATGACCTGTCTACTGCCTAAATACACATTATCAGTTAATACGTAATCATTGGAAACTAATAGAAATTTAGTCCAAAGAAAAAATTCAGGTTCATTCTTGGATATGTATTGAAAATTGGGAATCACTTTGTTCTTCTTTTTGTTGCCTTGTTTTCATGTAAATTGATGAAGGCATATACATCATTTAATTACACAAGATACACGAGAGAAAAAGATAAAGAGAGTCAACTAAACACAACGAGTCAACCATCTAAACAATGTCAAAAATAGCTGTGAACATATTAAGGCAATCAAAATATAATGTAATGGTTTATATATAAACTTTTGAGCTTGGACATCATGAAGACAAAACATAATACTACTGATATTTATGGAGGTAAGAACTTGAGCATTGACTACAGGGTTAACTCACTTTCAGCTGTTTTATATCTGCAATAAATCAAACCATCGTCACCTTCCACACATATTTAAGCATTTAGTGAAAACCGCTTACACTTACTTCAAAACCAGAAGAACCCACCAATCCTGAAAGTTACACCACTGAGCTAGATCTATAAAGACTCCATACAATTAGATTTGAAACAACCACTTACACAGTTATGATACAAAATCCAGATCAATGGGGCATCCTTGGCAGTTATCCTCCAAAATATGTTGAAACCTAACTTTGGGTACTTGCTTGACAGGATCATTTGACCCATATAGCACCCAAAATGCTGATTTCTCGTGATTTTAAGTTTTTCTTAAGATACAATTACATTGAATGGCTTAATGTCATTGGTTAGCTTACCATTGTTTCACTTTACATACATAGTAATTTGAATTGTGGAAAGCTGCTAAATATGTACCATTTGATGTTTAAAAGGTATTGCCTGGCTTCTTATTACTTTTTTTTTATATAATATTTTAATTTTCTACGACAACTCTTAGAAACATGAAAAATTCACCTTGGTATTCCGGGAAGTGACAGCCACATTTAGCCCCAAGAAATAGGTTAGAGAGAGAAAGTAGATCTGAGATAGAGAGAGGGAGTAACTTTTCTGTATATTTCTTAGAATGAAAACTTTACACTTACATCTCTACTTCTACCCATATACACATATTACACTAAGCCCCCTTGAGATAAATGCTATACAATACTAACTCATTATTCCCATTACTTCCAACACTCCTCCTCAAGTTGGAGCAAAGATATCTATCATGCCTAACTTGCTTATAATGGGAATAAAGACTTTACTACTAAAACCCTTAGTTAAGACATCGGCTAGTTGATCGTCGGTCTTTACATAAGGAGTACAAAGGAGACCACTAGAAATATTCTCCTTGATAAAGTGTCGATCAATCTCGATATGCTTCATCCAATCGTGTTGAACCGGATCATGAGCAATGCATATAGCTGCTTTGTGATAACAAAGCAACTTCATAGGTCTGATCGGTAGAAATCCTAGTTCTGTAAGGACAGAACGAGTCCACATGAGCTCGCTCACACCCAAAGTCATAGCTCTATATTCTGCCTCAGCACTGTACCTTGCAACTATGGCTTGTTTCTTGCTGTGCCAAGTTACCAAGTTTCCTCCAACGAAGATGCAATAGCCAGAAGTGGATCGCCTATCATCCAACAAACCATCCCAATTAGAATCAGAATACCCATGGACATCTAGATGACCGTGAGGTTCATATAACACAAATTTTTCCGGTGTCGCCTTCAAGTATCTCAAGATGCGATAAACTACATCCATGTGAGACTCACGGGGATCATGCATGTATTGACTTTCCACACCAACAGCATATGCAATGTCAGGTCCCGTATGTGCATGGTATATAAGTCTCCCAACTAACCGTTGGTACCTCTCCTTATCAACCTCGGTGCCTACACCTCCAAGAAGCTTATGATTAGCTTCAAAAGATGAGTCCGCTAGTTTGCATCCCAACATTCCTGTATCAAATAGGAGATCAACAACATACTTACGTTGAGAGAGAAAGATTTCACGAGATGATCTGGCTACCTCAATCCCAAGAAAGTACCGTAACGGACCCAAGTCCTTGACTTTAAAATCTGTCGCCACCCTCTGTTTGATTGAGCTGATCTCATCCTCATTATCACCTGTCACAATAATGTCATCGACATACACAATCAAGACTGTGTTCTTACCCCCTTGTCTCTTGACAAACAAGGTATGATCAGAATTACTCCACTTAAACTCGAATTTGATCATAGCACCGTGAAATCTTTCGAACCAAGCTCTAGGAGATTGTTTCAGCCCATACAAAGTCTTCTTGAGCTTACCCACTTTGCCTGCTGTGATGTAAGACGATAACCCCGGAGGAACATCCATATAGACCTCCTCTTCTAAGTTGTTATGCAAGAAGGCATTCTTCACATCCAATTGCTAAAGATTCCATCCTAGATTTGCAGCATATGAGATTAGAATCCGGATCGAGTTCATACCAGAGCAAAGGTTTCCTGATAATCAATCACATAAGTCTGTGTGTATCCCTTGGCAACAAGTCTTGCCTTATACCGTTTCACTGACCCATCTGGCTTATACTTTATCGCATCCAACGGTTTTCTTGCTCGGAGGAAGAGTGAAGAGATCCCATGTACCACTCTTTTTCAAAGCATTCATCTCTTCGATCATAGCACTCTTCCACTTCGAATCAAGTATTGCCTCTTCCTAACTTTGAGGAAGAGAAACAGACGACAAAATGAAAACAAAGGAACGATAGGAAGGAGAAACAGAGTCATAAGAAACAAAGTTAGAAATAAGATGCTGAGTGCATGTTCTAACACCCTTTATAACAGTTATGGGAAGATCAAGATCAGTAGGGTTACCAGTTGTATCGGAGGAAGGAGCAACTGGGGGCGAACTAACTTCCGGATCAGACAATTGAGGGGGTGAAGTACCATTGCCATATTGTATGCGGGAGTATGTCAACAAATCTGGTCTATCAAGTCTGCCAACCGACTCCACATTAGGAGGTTCGTCCCTCTCCTCCTGTCTAGGAGACCTCTGAGGTACACAAGCCGGAATAGAAACAAAAGTAGAAGAAGGAGACTCAAGCGGTGAACATGAGTCTAAAGAGTAATACGGTGTCGACTCCCAAAAGGTGACATCATGACTAACAAAAACTCTACGAGTAGGAGGATGATAACATTTGTACCCCTTCTGAGTTGGAGAATATCCAATAAAAACACACTTAAGAGCGCGGGGTTCTAATTTTCCGCGCGAAGGACCAGATTTGTGAACAAAACAAACACATCCAAATACCCGAAGTGGTAGAGGGTGCATTGAAGCGTTAGGGAGAAAAGACATTGTAGTCTTAAACTTGTGAACAGTAGAGGGAAGACGATTTATTAAGTATGAGGCACTTAAAACTGCATCTCATTGAAAACTAGGAGCATTCATGGTAAACATGAAGGACCCCGCAACCTCTAACAGATGACCATTCTTCTTCCGCTCTGCTACCTATTTTAAACCAGGGATTAAGTACTTCATTGGGCATGCCGGCTTAACAGAGCTTTAGTGGGATATATGGCACCCTATGGCGACCCTTCATAAACATTCTGATAGAAGGATTCTCTATGAAATGCACGAACTTTGAATTCAAAAGTTATGGAGAACATTAAAAAATGTACAGTGAAGGTGGCCAAGACAATAGAGTGGAGTATTAGAACAGATCATCTTCAATCTAGCTGGCTTTATGCCCTATTCTGGTTGTAGACAAATCTGAGCAGGAATCAAGATGGGGAGTTTTCTACCCGAAGAGATTTGGAGAACCTTTAAATCAGGAAGCCTGCTGCTGCTGCGAACTGGTAGACCAGAATATGTTACATAAAGCACATTCCTAAATGCGCTGCCATCCATTTTCTGGTTTGTTTAAACAAACATACCAACAACAGAAGGTGGAGATTGGCAATCACTGGACACCTACTGAATGCTATGTGAGTTCGTTCTGAATCTTATTTTGATTTATTCTTTCAATAGAATCAATACAATCACAGTAAAAAGATTTGAGTGAGATCAAGTTTTGAAAAAGAATCCACTGAAGGGGTTTTTAATAGGAGTAACATCGTGGACCTGGATGGCTGGATATTATTTCCTGGAGAGGCTCTTCCTTCATCACAAAAATGAATATGAAAGCTCTCAGAACTGCTATTTACTAAATTGGGCTGAACGAAATGTTCGTGTTTTCAAAGTGACAGGTAAATCTTGGCAAGGAGTTCTAAGGAACACTAAAGACCTCCTTAGGTATATCATCATAGGGCAAGGAAAGATCCAAAGAAACTTTCACAAATGGCTGCTACTTAAATACTGGAAAGTAAATGACTCTATTATGTACTGGTGTTGAGTTTTTTCGAGGGATACTACCCTGCCTTGAGGTGTGCCCCTCGTAACTTTGTATTGTTTGGTTCAATTCACGTACTTACCCAAAAGAAAAACTGACATGACGTAATTTTTCTTTGTGATTTTTGACTTATCTTTTGCTTCATCTACAGTTCTTATCAAAATTAGTGAATGTGCTTCCCATTGACTTTTTTGACTTTCAAAGCAAACATCAAATGAAAGCGAGCCTGAACAGGCCAAGAAATGGGATCAAAGTTTTGGTAAACAGGGAAAATTTATATGGTTATGGAGACATGATTTTGCAAATGAATTGCCTAGCTACTTGTCTATTTCCATTCTCTTCTCTTTTTTTTAATTTGTGTTTTCTTACCAGTCTTCAATTCTTATATATTGTGAAATCTTTTGCTTTCTATTTCATTCCAAAATTGAGAATTGTGATATTGGTACCTCTAGTGTTAACAAGCATCTTGGTAAGTTTGCCACCGGCATCGCCCATGCTTCATGCTAGTGAATATGTGTATAAACAAATATATATATGTATGTATGCATGCATGCATGCATGTATGTATGTACATTTTTTAAACATATTTAGCCCTGTAATGTCATCCAAAAAAGAGGATGGGACCTTTGAAGTACCTCTTCACATCTTCTATTGCAAAACCAATTCCCTTGAGGATAACTCTCGAGCTTTGCGTTGCATTTTTCATTTAAGCACCCAACATGATCTACATCAAAACGTCTGTGTATCAGCAGGTAACAAAGATGTAGAGAAGATTGCATCTACCCAGGCCAAACATAAAACTGCTAAAATTGGATTTGAGCTATCATACATTGTCGCTGGCACTGTTCACAGTTTAGACCAGTACAATCACTGAAGCGTTCAGAGCTTCGATTGAATCCACTTTGACCACAAATACGGCAACAGCATGAGGGGCAGAACCAGTCTCCTTCAGGAACCTCCTAAAAGCAGTAAATTTGATTATGAAATAAATCAAGAGAAGAAAGGACAGCAGAAAATCAATTAAGGTTACTATATATATATATATATATATATATATAGAGAGAGAGAGAGAGATATTACTTTCAAGCCAACACAATGTGTATGAAATGAGGACGGACACTGATCACATAAAACTAGTTCACCTCCAAAGTGACAGACAGAACATATGTAATCATTTCTGCTGTGATGATGATTACCCTTAACCGCCCGGCGTGGTTCTGTCCTTGGACGATTTAGATTAATAAAACGTTTTAGCTGCATCTGGCAGTCCACTAAGGACCTGCCATCTTCGAGAAATATATTGGCAGAAGGTCGCCGATTATTGCTTCCAGCATGAGCTTCAAAGTTGCTTAGGGTAAAAACGTTTTGACAACAACTGCACTTGATACCGTCACGAGTTACCCGCCCTTCTGCCATTGGGATATTATCCTTCTTGCTACGGTATTGCACTTTCGTCCTGGGCAAAATTATATTGTTTTCTATCAACCAAGACAAAACAGTTCGAGGAGTTTGATGTAAAGGACTTGCCACCTGGCGGACTCTTTTGCTTGACCTCAACACGCGGCCTGAACCTGTCCCAGATTCCTTTCCTAAATTTCCCATTGGTGAGGAAGAATTTTGATCTTCACTTTGAAGCATACCCGCATTGAGAGAAAATACACCATTTTCCCGCTTAAATCGTAGTTTTCTAATTCCTCCATCTTTGACTTTGCCCATTTCAACAATCTCCCTAGACGATGTACTTGCAGACTCTGTCAGTGGTGAACATGGTCCCTCAATAGCTAACGGTCCTTGTCTTTCTTTGACAACACCTATGTTTTGTCTTTGCCCAGGGGCATAAGCATCAGCAACACAGGCTCCCCCTTCTTTCATACAACTTTGGCATGCATCTCGAAGACTATAAAATGACTTTCCAGTTGGTGATACATATTTCAAGCACTTTCTTTCTCCTTTTGATTCATAGAAAATCGACCAATTGAGAGCAGCCAGATGTTGTTTTGCTTTCAATTGAATTTGCTTTAGTTTAGCACCTTTCTTAATTTTGCGGAAGTCAGTTACTTCCTCTGATCCAGGCATATAATAGTAGTCCCATAAAGCTTGTGGCGAGTAATCAGGTTCAACTACAGGTGGCGCAGATGTAGGAAGCTCCAAATGGCGCTTCTTGAGCTGTCGACATTCTTCAGTGAGAGCAGGTGATAATAGCCCCTCTCTAGATGAAGCATCTGAACTTTTTTCGGAGGGGAATTCAGAAGAACACGCATTATAATGCTCACAAATCTTACGAAGTGAATAATAAGGACAACCATTGGGCGCTATAAATTGAGTCCTTTGCCTGCCCTTAAAATCTCTCGCGCTCTTAATATCCCAGCCCAAACACAAAAGATGTTTCCTGACATTTAACTTGTCCTCCTTGGAAAGTCTTCCTCCACATGTTCTACCACCCGAATTATATACTTCACGACATTGAGCAAATGCATTGGCACAAGCTTCAGGCAGATCGCTGCTAGAACCAGCACAATCAAAAATCAAATAGAAAGAAATGCAAAAGAAAAAAGGAAAGTAATTACAGGACTAAATAATCCGAACAAAAAATCAAAATAATTAGGTAGAATCACCAAAATATAAACGGAAAATTGCAAAAAGAAGAAATGGTCGATTAATAAGTAAATGGAGTAAATTTCAAAATATTTTCACTGAAAAAAATATGGGACACCCTCATGATTTTTTCTTTGTTCGGGAATTTATGACTGGTAGTAAACATTATCTCCTGCTTGTTATCGGAATTGACACTCAATAATTCATCTGCATTAAAAGGTAATAGGGAATACCTTTTGAAAACTTGACATTCAGTTCCTGTCACAGTTGCTTTAGAAGGAGGAGACTCTATGCCTGCCTTCTTACATGCTAGTTTTTCAGTGACTTCAGGTGAGAATAGACGATTAGAGGGAATGACAGAGATTATTTCAGATGAAGGATTACTCAATTCTTCACATAGCTTATGAAGTGAGTGATAAACTTTCCCACTTGGTGAAGTGTAACGAAATCTTTTAGAGCCATCGTGTGCTATCATAAACTCAATTTTCCAGCCCATGTGTGAAAGATATTTCCTAGCTTTGAATTTTGAAGCTTCTGGAGGCCGACCTGACTTATACTGCCTGTTGTATTCAGTGATTGCATAAGGGCAAAACTCAACTTCAGGGACGAAGTCAGGGCCAGCAGGTAGCCAATCGGACTTCGAACTACGTTTAGATGACATCAGCTTCCTGAAACTACAACTCTTAGCAAGAACGCCCTCAGGCTTTATATGAGAACCAATATTCAATGCTTCATCTGGATTTGAAAGTATTTTTGAAAACCCTGGAGGTTCACCGTAATGAATTTCTTCTTCGACTGACTCACAACCTGCTGCATCTGGACCAACAAGTGACTCACAAGAATATGCTTGAGATTTTACTAGTGCTTCAAGAGCAAGTTCAGTTAGTTCCAGTGACGGCAGCGCTTCTTGAACCAACTCTCCCGAGGAATTCATTTTATGGAAGAACTCCTTCAAAGTAAGCTTAAAATTATCAGAAATAACCCCCATTACCAACTCTTTCCAAATACTTTCCATACGACAAGTCCACTCCTTGAGGTTCTCAAAACCCTTCTTTGTCCTCACCTCATACCAAATTTGCTTCACAGACACAAGAAGGGGCCACTCTTGCTCCACCTCCTCAATCAACTCAAGAAATGCCCAGTTCTCTCTACGCCTCCAGTCTTCTGTAGCCTCATCCCAGTCCTGAGTGAAGCGTAACATTTCAACTCGGGCCCTCATATCATCACCAATATCTGGAAAGAAAACTAACCGCTCCTCTGAGCCATCATCATGGTCAAAAATCACACCTTCCCACCATGCATCATCAGTATACACATCAACACATAGTCCATAGTGAATACTCCATTTATCAAAAACAATCTGAGGAGGAGATGGCCTTATCAAACCACGATAAGTAGCTGATGAACCCCAGTCGGAAGGAATATTGCCATCAATAACAGAAGAAACTTTTACACTCTCAACAAGCTTTTCAGAACTACCATCATCACGTAGGAGATTTTCGTATTCAATGACACGGATTTGATTGTCACAGACAACCACCTTTCCACTGTGCCAAGAACCCTGAAACCCATCTTCAACACTCCTTACCTGCAGCAATTTCACAATTACCATACAAAATCATCGACTTTTAATCAACAAAAACAGCAACATTCCAAAATAGTATAATAATAACGATTTTGACACGGAATATAAACTTCTCTTACCACCAAAAGCTGCATTGCATGTAACTATAAAGCCAAAAAACGAAACATATTCAAAAACCATAAAATTTCAACTCAATAAAACTCCAAATTAAGAATCGGCTGTAAGCAGAAAGCAGAACACAAGTTTGTTGCATTTAAGTAGTAAAGTTTCCATCATAGATAACAGTTATTTATGT
>JAOWAN010000049.1:6531981-6544811 GCA_028566635.1 Lobelia cardinalis
TGATTTGATGTGATGTTTGATAGGATATAAAGGTGATATAGGGGTATGTAAAAATAGTAGGTAGAGAGAGAAAATATATATTTTAAAAACTTATATTTTTGGTTTAGTTTTCATGTTTTGTGCGAGAAACCTCAATGCTAATCGCACCCCAAGTATGGAAGGCGTGCAAAAATAACCGACATAGCGCTCAAGTCGTGCAAGTTCTAAATTGGGCTTTGATATCTCTTTCAATTAAGAGCCGGCCCATTACTAGCCCACCACTCCATGTCCGAACTATTCCGCAGCAACTTCTACATTTGAGACTCCCTTTTCTCCCCCCTAAAACTTCCGTCTTTCGCAGCTCTCCCAAGAAGGAGACGGCACCTGCAAAATCTTCGGGCGAAGGTTAGTTTTCCTTAATTGCGCACTAATCTCCTCCGCTTGAGTGAAATATGTGTGCTTTGTTTGTGTGTATGTGTTTACGTTTATTGCAAGACGTGATTATATTGTAGATTATTGCGAAATTAAGACCGGTAATTGTATGTTTTGAAGTTAATTTTACCTTTTCATGGTCTGGGAAAACGAAAAAAAGTTGATTTGACGGTATTAGAGTTTAAAGTTACACATTGAGGTTATTGTTGAATGTAACTGTTTAATCTAGGGTTTCGAATCTGAGTGAACTAGCTGATCCTAGCAGCTAATGTGAAGTTCAATTCTATATCATATTATATTGAGGAATGAGGAATGCCATGTAACTTAAGTACTAATAAACATGGTCTTGCGTATGAGTGTCCCCGGAGCACCTGTTAAAGTTATTAACCTTATTTAATGCTAAATTTGAATTGTTCAACCATCACATAGATGTAATATTCCCTAAATGTTTTGAATTATTAATGAATGAAGGTTATTTAATACTAAAATTCTCGTTTTTCAGTTATTACATAACTGCATTATTCCTAAAATTTTGTGAAATATTAATGAATAAAGGTTATTTAATGTTCCTTAACAAGTGTACCGGGGTTATTCGTTAGCAAAAGCCTTTTGGTATTGGTATGTTTCTACGCTAGCTTGGTTTTTGATGCTTCCTTATAGTTCACACATGACAAGATGTTTACGCATGATAAGATGTTGAGCATCAATGGGTTCGTAAGTCTTGAAAGTTAGAAATTTGTGCTTATTTTTTCGCATGAAAATTACTCTGCAGATGAAACTGTCCCGTGAAAAGTAAAACCAGCTTAGTTTGTACTTATGTAGCATGAGAGCCTAGTCTGTTCACAATGAGGGTGGATTTTTTGTTTTTAAAATTTCAAGCTTGTGGAAGGTGTTTGAGCTGTTATTGGTTCCATAATAGGATTATCATGTGATTTTTAGATGTCGGCGAAAAGATTTTTTTTTAAACAATAAGGACTTTTAGGACAAAATCGAATTATCATCTTTTTGCTTATGGCACTGACTTATATACATCAAACAATTGATCTAGTTGTTTCTACTAAATTGGCTTTTGTTATCTAAAGATGTATATCTCTCCGGATGTGTGTATTTGGTGTATGGGGCCTAATGAGTCTTAGGAGCATTTATTCATGCATTGCTCTATTGCTCGGAGTCACTGTGTGGGGTACATGGTAAGCTTTGTATTATGCCTCGCGGTGGCGTAGTTTTGTACGATTAGACATTTGAGTTTTGGCCAGTCGATGGATGTTTTTTTTCTGTGGGGTTGCTTCTGCCGTGGAACATTTGGATTGTGAGAAACTCTCGAATTTTCAGAAATCGAAAGTTACCGCTTTTGTTGTTGTGGAAGAAGATCATTGTGTGGTCTTCTCTTTAGGTTAGGAGTTTTGGTACTTTTCAGGGTTTAACTTTAAGAGATTTGGCTAGAGATTGGAAAGATGCTATAGTATAATTCGTGTGTATTTCTTGTTTTTGTTTTTGGTGGACTTCTTGTCCACCTTCTTTATATTCTTCTTCTCTTATCAATGATATTTCTTCTTTTATCAAAAAAAAAAAGAACCAAAAAAAGCCAATCTTAGCTTGAAAATCATTTTGTTTGAAAATAAATTTCTGAATTACGCTTCAAAGGGCGGGGACCAAGACATCTAATGACCAAAAACAGGGGGCGGGCTATCCCATTCCCGGTGAGTAACTAGACATGTCTTGTTTTCATCCAAATTTTTCTTGGATTGACCTAGACCTGGCTCAAATATGTGGTTTTGTGGCGAGTTCGTACAAAGATGATAGAGGGTCCTGCCTCATCCCTCGCGCTTGAAGCATCTATGGCGAGCTTGAAGCGTACGAGGCAAGCTTGAGGCGTCCAAGGCGAGCATTAGCTCGCCTGGAATCTTTGAGGCGAGAGACCCATACGAGGTGGAATAAGGCGAGGTGGGGAGCGCCTTTCACAACCATGGTATATGCTCATAATATGCATAGGTTCTATATTAATGGTGTCAGTTTACGTAGTAAAGAACCTACAAGTCTGTTTAAAACCCTTGAATATTTATCGTTTGCGCATTGTACCACACTTGCAGATGTGAGTACACTTAAATATGTAATAGATTATGATATTAAGGCTGCTGATTGGACTTAAAATATGTTTTTCGCGATTTTGATTTTAGAATTGGGTGTATCTGCAGTGGACTGTAGAAACAATATGGTCTATACCACCCCCACCACACTCATACACGTGGAACTCTAACAATTTAAGGATTTAGATGAGTTTCCTTATGCAGTCATCCTTCTCAAAATAAATAAATAGGAGAGAGCAAATTTGAGGAATGGTCGATTATTAATGTATCACCAAATATATACTCTGTGTCCTACTTGAAGGGTTACATTTTGATTAGGCACAAAGATTAATAAATGAGTTAAAAAGTGGCAATTCCCATCCCTTAAGTATGTGGCCAATATTTATCCATTGTAAAAAGTAGGGATAGGGGTGGGCATAAAAACCGCAAAACCGAACCGACCCAGATCGACCCAAACCGGGAAAACCGAATTGACCAAAAAATCAACGAACCGGACCGGAACCGAACCGGCTTTCCATGGTTCGGTTCCCGGTTCACCCATTTTACGAACCGTGGGTAACCCAGCCGAGCCGAATAAGTATATATATTAATAAATATCTTATATTATTAAATAAATAAAAAAAAACCCTAGGCTAAGACAGTAAGTGCGCAGCCTCTTTCAAACAAAATTCATTCTTCTCGCGTTCGACGGTTCCTCTCGTCGTCCCTTCTCCCTTCCACTTTCTCTGGGCCAGAAATACTTCTTACAGATTCTCTAATCGAACGCTTCGGCAAGAGCTTTCTTTAGAGTCAAATATGTAATTTGGGGTTACTGAATCAGGTTTAATTTTTAATTTTTAGGTCAGAATGTATTTTTTTTTTTGTGATTTTGGGTTACTGATCTGTTAATTTTCGGAGTGGTTCTTTTTGTGATTTTGGGTTACTGATCTGTTACTGTTGATTAGATCTGGAGTTTAGTTTAGTTAAATTTAGTTCAGATCTGGAGTTTAGATCTAGTATTCTAATATTGCTGGTAATGATGATAGGGCTACAGGCTCAGGGGTTTCATGGAAAAGAAGAAGCATATATGGTTGGATTTTCGGTCCAAAACCGAATGGTCCGGTTAGAAACCGGTTTTATAAATTTTACACCTTAACTTCGATCCGATCCGAACCGTATATATTAAACGGGTTGGTTCTTGGTTTCACCTTGGAACCGCACCAAATCGAACCGTGCCCACCCCTAAGTAGGGATAACATGGTCAAGTGGGATAACTCAAAACGCAACATGAGGAGCGATGAAACAGAAAAGATTTGGGCATTTCTAAATTTATGAGATTAAATTAGTTTATTGTCTTTCTTGATGGTTTACTCAGCTCAGTTATCGCTGGTATGGATAACAAGATTTTGGGTGTCCCTGGGTTCTGACATATTGAAAATATAATTGGTGTGTATTTTCTAAATAGATACTATAATGCTGATGAAGCTTGTCATGAAGAACCAAGTCTTAATTTTACTGGGATTATTTGCTCATGACTGTGTTAGCATTAGAGCCTATCCATATTCAATCATGGGCGATGGAAGCTGAGTTATTTAGTCTTTAGAATCTGAAGTTTCTGGAAGTTATTGGTACGGTCGTTGGCGCTATATTAGGATTAACATTGTTCTGTTATATCTTGGTAAATAGATACACACTGAAGAAATGATGGTATTGTTCTTCTTTGCTTATGGTACTAACTTGCTGATGGAAAAGCAGTGAACTTGTAGTATTCTTAATAACTGAGATTTGACAAACTTTGTCTCCCCACCTCCCTTTAGAAGCATTGATTGAACATGAATCTACTCTTGGTGTTGTTGGTATGAAGGAGAATTATGGAACAACCGATTATGTTAGAGGACGTCTTTTTGAGTTGCATGATATAGGTTTCAAAATATTGTATTCCATACTTTGAAATGATCATTTCAAATGTGAACCATTCAAGTACTTGGTTCGTCCTGCAATTTTATATGCCGTATAAAGATGTAAATATTTGAGAACTAGAACTTTACTTTAGAAAGCACATCATATGAATTGAAATGTGTCCCCGCACCCTGAATGGGGGCAGATGTAAATAGGTAGTTGATACACATCACAAGTCGAATACTCATAGAAAAACATGCAAAACTAGACTTAGACAACAACCACAAAGCCTTAGTCTCAATCACTTGGGGTTGGCTACATGAATCAGTTTCCGTCATTCCACGCTATCCAATATCTAGTTACTGTCCAAATCACAATCTGTGGTCTTTCATGTATTTCCCATTGTTGATGTCCATATTAACTTTAGCCTACCCCTATCCCTAGCTTGATTAAGACTAATGTTATTACGCTTCTTGACTGGAGCAGTAAGGGACATTACCAAACCATCTTAGGCGATTCTCTCTCATTTTCTCTACTATAGGAGCTACTTTTATTGCTTCTCGAATTTGTTCATTACAATTTTTTTTGTTTTTAGTTTTGCTGCACATTCATCTAAATTTCCGCTACACTCATCTTGACAGCATTTGTTCTTAGTAGCCCAACACTCGGTTCCGTTCAATAACGTAGCCTAACCGTTGTCCTATAAAAATTTCCCTTTAATTTTACTGGGATATGCCGAACTTACCTGAGAGTTACACAAAAAGGTGTGCTGTTTAGCAACTAAAGGCTAATATTTGAAAGTAATTTTTTACTCCAATCAGTCGGATCATCAGATGAAAGGAGACAATCTCTTATGAAAGGCAGTAAACTCACAACTACAAACTTTCTTCTTTTGCAAAATACAAGGTGACCTTTATATGACAAAGGTGGTGTTGTAAGATAGGGAAGTTTCATTCGTCCTTTCTGGAGATGAGTGTAGCTGAGAACAAAACTATCTAATGTTTGTTTTATCTCTTTTATATTTCCCGCCAATTGTCATATGCAGTGTACCACAATATATGAGTGTATCTGTGAATAGTTGTTTTCTGTTCAATATTGGGAGAAGAAATCTGGAGGTTATGGGTAGATTATCTAAATTACCAATTTTGATGACTCATTATAGGTAACAAACTATGTTTTTATTTCCGAGTTTGATCTTGTATGTGATTAATTTATGGTGCAACTTAATACAGGTTACTGTTGGTTAAGGATCTGAAAGCAAGGTAATTATGGCCAAGCATCATCCTGATTTGGTTATGTGCCGGAAGCAGCCAGGAATTGCCATTGGAAGGCTTTGTGAAAAAGATGATGGCAAGTGTGTAATCTGTGACTCTTACGTGCGTCCGTGCACACTGGTGCGAGTCTGTGATGAATGCAACTATGGATCCTTTGAAGGTCGCTGTGTCATCTGTGGAGGAGTGGGAATTTCTGATGCTTACTACTGTAAAGAGTGTACACAACAGGAGAAAGATAGAGATGGTTGTCCCAAAATTGTCAATTTAGGGAGTGCTAAAACTGACCTGTTCTATGAGCGTAAAAAGTATGGCTTTAAGAAGAGATGATCGATATGTGATACTTTCCATTAATGCACTTTTATGTGCCTTTGTATGAATGTCATAGTTGAAGATGACAAGTATTTGATGGCACTTGAGCAAAATGTTATGAGTATGACCTTAATGTTAGTAAACCTTATGGTAAGATGTTGGAACTGTGCCAGTGTAAACGTCATGAATCCTTGAGCTCTTGGCATCCCAACCCCACCTTCCAGTTTGTGTGTCTTTAAGATATCATTTTACCGGCTCCGTTTGCTTTATTTTGTTAAGTGCATCTTAACTCGTGTTCTGTTGGAGGTTGCATCATATGATAAAAGAGGTTGCATCATATGATAAAAGAGTTGAGTTCTGTGCATTGCGAGCGGGGCAGAGTGCATCAATTGTTTAATTCTTCTGTTTCCATTCTACTCATCTTCAAGTGTTCCAATTTATTATATATTTTTTTGTTTATCTTCTTCAATGGATAGAGTACATCAACTGTTTCCACCATTTAGGTGATCTCCACATGCACCAGTTATTCTGCATGACCATTCAGTGCATAGTTAAATATTTGTGAAGGCTTTGAATTGCAGGAACTGTTTGCCTTTAATGAAAGCTGAAGCTTGCTTCAGAGCAATTTCATGCTGTGTGGTGCATTATACCTGTTTACGGTAGTGGAGACACTTCAAGGCTGAGTTGATGTTTCAATACAGGTTTGTTGAATTTTGCTCTGTATGATTTAACGGCCAATACAACAGGGTTGAAGGCTGAGTTGATGTTTCAATACAGGTTTGTTGAATTTTGCTCTGTATGATTTAACGGCCAATACAACAGGGTTGGCCGTTGACCGAGGCAAGATGGAAAGTAATAAAGAAACAGGTACAAATAATCTAGGCATTGCTTACCCCGGCAAAAGCTTTGACCATTTTGGCAATAAACAAAACCTTAAAGAGTGTCTTTATTTTTTAATGTTTTGGAGTGTTCTAAAAATTATAGCCTTCCTACTCTCTATTGGTGCAACACAAACTGGTAGTCCTATTACTTATGGCAGGATGGGCAAGGTTGCAACTGGAAAGATTTGCTATAAGCCTATAATGCCCGCACTGTTGCTGCTGTGTTGCTAGTGGTTGAGGAAAATGGAGTACTTTATATATATTTATTTATTAATTTGACTTTGATACAAGAATGCATTATAGTGTGTGGTTGTGCCAGAGATTTTTTACTCGGTGCTTTGCCCATTCAATTTAGTTGGGCAACCAGGACATGGCACAATTTAACTTTCGACCAACGTGCTTCTTCCAGTTGTTCCATTTTCATCTGAAGGAACTGTCACTGAATGTTCAGTCATTTCATGGTGAGAATGAACGAACAGTCAATGCTTGTAGGGAAATTTGTTTTGATAGAGTACACGTTAGAGCAGAAAATATGTACCCTCCCTCGGTCCCAAAATATGTACTCCCTCATTTTGGGACGAAGGGAGATATGCAATGGCATACAAGTAGTAGGAGGTTTCTTTAAGGGCAATTCAATTTAATGGTTTGGCATTGTGCTGTTGCACCTTATACTGGCCTGGTAAATTTGTATTTTGCCTTGGCAAGAGTCAAAATATGTTTCTGGTTCAATCCGACTGATGGATGCCCTCCTCTTATGATGTTGCTTGCCACCAAAGCATTATGCAATATGCATCTCTGTGGTGTCCTATTGTTCTTTTTGACTTTGTTATAGTACGATTTATAACAAATGGATAACTTGGGAAGATCAAAAAGTTTGAGAGCTTATTAAAGGAGAAAGGCTCCCATTGCAGGAAGTTGAGTAGCCAAATTTACAAAATGATTTTAGATGATGCGGTTTGTCTTCTGCAGTGCACTGGAAGTTTGCACAACTGTTTACTGAGGCCTTAATGATGCCGAGCTTGGTGCCATGTGCTTTTATAATGCTTGCTTTACCAGACTCTAAGAACACCATGGAGATGGAAAAATGTTTGTTTAGTAATAAGATTCAATCCCGGAAGTATCTGTTCTGGGTTATTGTTATCGCCTGGTCCAGTTTGCGTAAAAAAACTCGTTGGAAGCATCATCTTCTGTCCACTTTGCAATCCTCCTGGAAGAATCTATTTTGGATAATGCAGAAACTGCACTCTTCAATAGCCGGGCGTTGGATTTGAAGAGTTGTGAATGCTGATGGTTAGTGTTTTGCTTGAAACTACTTGATGGGGGGTATCTGTTGGGAATTTTTAGACTATAAACCCAATGTTAAGCTACCGAATTTCCCAATTTTTGTGATGTATATTGAAATAAATTAAAGGATTGCTCAGTGATGGGGTTGACAAATAAGTTTTGAGTTGAATCCAAGTCTTTAAGCAGTGGAGTGCAAATTGAAGAAGTGTATGTACATGCCAACAGCTATGCTTTACTTCTTAATTGTCTATACTGCTGAAAAAACAAGAAGAAAATCAAATAATCACAAGTAAAGAGCCTAGAAATGAACTTTGTATAATCAAGTAGTATGTAACAGAAAGAGGGATAGTTACAACAAAATTACGTAAACTACTGCATAAATTCTCAAAATCATAAACAAATAATAATATTTATTGTAAATTATGAACGCTTGCAACATTTTGTGAGCATTAAACCAAAAAAAAAAGGTTGTAATCACCCGAAAAAAATCTAAATCAGGAGAAATCAATCTTTCTATGATCGCTTGTAATTTATGACAAACAACTTATATTTGCGAGTCGATCTCCTATTGAGCAAGTAATTAATCTTATTAACTTTCCTCACAGAGAGTATCTTATATACTGTGATTAGCAAAAAATTTATATGATCAGTATCCAATGAACTGTCGAGCAGCATATTCAGTCGATCATTGTTCATATCGATCTTGGCGAGTAAACCTTGCTCACTAGTTGATTCCTATGAGGGGAATGATAGAGCATGCATGTCCTAATTGGATTCAATTTTTTCTCTCTTGATTCCTTTTCCTGCTCAAATATGATCTTCTTAAAAATTATAAGCTACAAAAAATATTAGCCATACAATAAATAGGGTTTCTTGGATCTAAAGCTACGAGGAATCACAATTCTAGTATGATCCAAAAATATCGATCAATTTAAATAATGCCCTATCCTGTAGGTAGATATATCAATTTTCTTGTTTCTTTCAAATTTGAGTCTTACTCTCATCGCAGAAGATTTTGTATGGGGTAAACTCTCACCAAATTTGGTGTGTTTCACGTATTTTCAGGTTTAAAGCGTGATCAGAGAACAACCCCGTCACCTGACAAGCATAGTTGTAAAGATGTGTAAATCACATCTTTTTCGAAATATATGCACACCATCTTGTAGAAGGGAGAATTAAGCAAAACAAAAGATAAAGAACCTCCTAATGAGAGTCGAGCTACCTATAATTTATCACATAGACGGAGTATCAACTAAGAATAATTCAAGATTCGGTTATATTAAACCAAAATGATGTAAGTTTTGACTTGAGGTTATGCTCGGCGTTAGCAGTGAAGATGCTCGATTGTGCAAGTATATTCAATAAAAGCAAAAATATATTCTGAATTAATAACATAACTAGATGAATTACGTACAACCCAAAAGCTACGGCTCAGAGTAGCTAAAGCTGATGCTAATGAAGTAACATAAAAGAGAGGGAAAGAATAGAATACACCGTAGTAGTCCGTGGGAAAATGTTTGGTGGTTTCAGACGTGTTTACGTGGTGATCCTCAATCAATACTGATATTAAAAAATGATGTAGCCTCTTTTATTTATAAGAAAATATGCTCCACAAAAATATCATACACTTTCATCCGTGAATAATATTAGTGAAATCTTAAAGTAACAAATATTTTGACTTTTTTTAATTAAAAAATCAACTATCGTAAAACAGATAGATTACGATTAGTATAACTTTTCTCACGTAGTCCGTCCGTTGTTCACAACAACTGACAGGACAACCTAACGTGCCACAAACGATTCGCAAAATGTCAAACTACACCTAAAATCAATTCCTCCTTCCCCGGGCCGCACCCCATTATAAATAAATGAATACTCCCTCCCTACTGCTCACCTTCACTTCTACTCCCACACCTCAACATATACAAAATCAAAATCCACACCTTCAAAATTACTTCTTACGAAAGATCATACTGCTCAAGATGACGATGCTCAAGGGATTGCGGCTTTGCTTCTGCCTCTTATTCGCATTTCTGATCATCTCTTCCACAGCAGCTCGTAACACATTTTTTGATGATCTCTCTGGTACGTTCCATTATCCATTCTATTGTGCACATTATTAGACGTGTAGTATTCCTGCGCCGCAGAGTTAAAATTCATTAATAGGTTCGATTTTTGCTGATCGAGGAAAAACACTCCATCCACGGCAGGATCATTAATGAACCTGCCGCTTGTGGGGCTAATAGATGGTTTCAGAGTGTTCGAAGCACTCGATGCTAGCTGCCCTAAACAATTGTACATCCCGAAGTTCTTATGATCACCTAACTAGACTAATCTCGAATTAAAAGGGGCGGTGGGGAAGGTGATCGGTTTTGATGCGGGTGTTCCGTACCGGCACCGGTAGAAGGCTTTTTTTGGGTTTGATAGCGTCGAGCATGAATTTGTTAATTACTACGAATGATGGCGCAGGAACCCGTGCACTATTGAATAGTGTGCACTGACAGCTGTGTCACGGACTTCACCGGTGATCGTACGGCTTAGATTTTGTTTCTTTGCTCTTATTTTGATTTGATTTTGCGCGGGGCTTTGGGTCTTTGGCGGTCTACTTCATGAGAAGTGACATTTATAAAGAAACGTGCATTTATGTATTAAGTAGTGGAAGTCCGTGTTCTATTAAAAATTTTAAATTAATTTTATTTATTTTTTCACGTTAAAAAATATTTAAAAAGAAAAAATATTTTATGATAAAATATATTTTATCATAATTAATATTAAATTCATAAAGAAAAAATTAAAGAAGAAATAGAAAATGAGAAGATACAGAAAAAGGAGAATTTATTTTGTATAAAAAATTAAAAAAAGAAAAGAAAAAAAAGATGAAAAAAAAAGATAATTCTACTACTAATAAAACCTACCCTACCCCATCCCATTAGCCTTTCTCTCTCTTTTAATCATGCCTTGGAAATTGTGCTCAATTTATTATTCACCAGATGAGTTCTACTTCCCTCTTTTATACTATAGACTAGAGAATGCCCCTATCCAAGGATAGGGTGATTGAAACACAATTGAGAGTAGAGGGAACAATTGAGAGCTGACTCTTTTCTACCTGCTGAACAAATGGAAGTAAATAGCTACTGTTAAAGTTGTCAAAATCAGTGAATAGTTAAATGAACAGTAATAGACTACTTGAACTTATACTATAGATAATAGAAAAGTGACATTTATAACGAAACGAAAATTAAAATACAAAAAGTAGTAACATTTAATCAAAATGGAGGGAGTGTTTTAAAAAGAAATTTTATTATTCCGTTCATTACTGTCTCAAATGTTATTTCATCTTCTGTCATGCAGACTTTTAAAATGATATGTACTCTAATTTAACTAGAATTTAGAGTTTAAAATTTTTATATCATCTTTTAAACGGTTGAGAGAACGGTTGAACACCATTTTAAACAAAAAATCTAAATTCTAAATTTTTGATGTTTTAAGATCGGTGAAAAGTCCAATCAATAAAATGATTTCTTCGGGATGGTGGGAGTACTATAGAGTATAGAGTATTGAGGAAGACAAACAAGACAATTGAGAGTTCTTTTTCCCTACTAACAAGGGGAAGCTCTTTTCACCCCGACTACACCTATGAAACTCTTATTCAGGTCCAATACATCTATCGAGAGTAATTAGTAACGATAAGTGTGAGTTGAACCTAGGCATTCTCTAACCAAATATTTTAGTTTTGTTCTTTTAACCGTTGAGGTTCGTTTGGATAGTGAGTTTTTAGTTTGGTTTCGTAATTTTTAAAATATAAAGTAAGAGAAAGATAGATAAGAAAATGGTTAACAAGATGTGGCAACAATATTTGTGAATCACATTGCTACCTACTACTTTTCAGTACATTTTGTGTGCATTTCATTCGCATGCTAGGTGGCGAGCAATATGAAAAGTAAGAATATTAGATAGATGACGATCACTTTGTAGTTCGTAAATTAAGATATCACAATTTTAATTACTTTTCTCAAGGTTGGTGTTTGGGAAAAATATGATACTTGATTGATAGCAAAAGTCGAATTTGTAAAACTAATGATGATCAGAGGGAACTGAATATAGGTGAAGAGATGGTGGATACGACGTTGATGGAGGAGATAGAGGGAAGATCTCTGAGGGTGCACCTCAATGACTACCATGAAGCATCTGCAAACAAACGTAACGAACCTGGTAACAAAATTGGCAGACCACGACGAACATGATGGCACGAACCAATCTGGCATGCATTTCAAGAAACATAAAAAGTTAGTTTTGTAGTGTGTGTGTGTGTGTTTGTTGTTGTTGTAAAAGATGTAATGTAAGTGATATTGTTGTTATTTTGCAATTATGAAATTGGATTTTATAACTCAATTTCATTTTTGTGGGGTTTTCGGCTTTATGTTAACTTGAGATCTTCCAGACTCTAAGGCTTAATTTATAGGTTTATTATTGGGTGTTAATTTTCTAGAACATTGGTGGAAGTTGCAAAGTGATCACTGTAATGGAACTGGACATATATAAGAGCAACTCCAGCCCCAGGCATCAAATACCCATTTGATTACTGCTACAGTGTTTTGATACCCCATTTGATATTTCTGCACTCCAATCATAAACATCTAAATAATAATAAATAAAAGTTTACATTAATAAACTCATTTAAATTAATGTATCTAAATTAATAATAT
>JAOWAN010000049.1:6551606-6561607 GCA_028566635.1 Lobelia cardinalis
TAGCAATCATGCCATTGACTTATATCTTCCTTTCCAGTCTTCTCGAACAACTCGGAGACATTTTTGATATTTTCTTTTATTTATGAGTTCATACCTTACCCCATTATGAACAATCCGATTTAATTTTTGTGTAAAATATTATTTTTCAAAAACTCGAATATGACATTCGGGTTAGAAAGTCGATTTTTGATGATTTTATTTGATGTTTTGTAATTATTAAAATGAAAAAGTAAGAGAGATAGAGAAAAAATAACGAAACCCATAAAAACTTAAAAATAAAAAACGATGATAAACTAACATCATTAGTCATGACCCAAGTTAAACTCAAACTCAACTGTTCGCCAACATATTCCAAACTAGCTCTAACAAAAAAAAGATCAAACTGATCATGTCTGATAAGTACTCGTTTTGTTAACCAAAGTTCTGATCAAGTTGGAATTTAATATTCGAACTCCTCGGTTATCATTTTTCTTTCCAAATATTTTTATCGTAATTAAACTCTTTTAATTCCCACATTATCAAAATCAATTGTTTCTCTAATTTTGTGCCAACTTGCAAGTAGGAACTAATTTAGCTAATCTTTTTTTCATCAAATTACTCCCCAGTATAATCGCTCGAGGAGTAAGAAAGCTCCTAATTCAAAGAATTTGACGGACGAAGGCAAAACTCAGCTCGCAGTGGTCACTCATCCATCCAGTCCACTGGGCGTCGGCTCAAATCCCAATGGAGTTTCAACTCGTACAGTACTCTTCCGAGCGACGAGACGGCGGCGCGAACGCCAAGGTCTTCCTCTCTAACCTCGTGCGGCCGGTGGTCAATCCCGATCTTTCCACTATAAGACAAACCAAATGCAACATTCTCAAGACCCAACTGGTCCCCCTCGCTACTTTCTTTCCTTCTTCAGTGATACTTTTCCGGCACACTCTCCGATTAGTCGAATCCAACAACCACATTCCAAAACAACATGTCCCCCTCCTAGCTCTCGCGCAAAATGGCTTCGTTTCAATCGTCTGTGAACTCAATTCACCGTTTACTGTCGGAGATCTGCGTCGCCGGTGACCGGCAGTACGCCTGGGAGAACCCCAGGCGGTTCTCAAGCTACGCCAAGCGGCTTCAACTTGTAGTAAAGCAGCTGGTGCGATTGTACTCACCTCCGGAGAATGTTCCACCGTCGGTGCAGACGTCTGTGAGAGGGATCGCCGGAGACTTAAGGGAGGCGGTTGAGACTCTGACGGTTTATAAAAAGAGGAGTCAGATATTCGTGCTGATCAACTGTCAGGCCTTGTGCGCATCTCTTCAGGAGCGCACGTTAGCTATAGGCGGGTGGTTGGCATTACTCGATTCGGTACTTGCAAATGACGTTTCTGACCTTCGGAAGAAGATCGCTGAGCTGTCGGCTGATATGAAACAAGCTCAATTCAGAGTATTTCTCATTTTCTCTCTTTATCTCTTACATGTGTGAATTCTGAAAATAAAATTAAAAGTATTTCATAAATTCAATTACAAGGTTGACTAATTTCTTTTGAACAATTAACAATGCTAGCTAGGTTCGCTGCATTTTTCTACAGCAAATTAAAGACACCACATTCATTTAAAGACTTGTATTTCGCTCGGTTAATTTGCAGTTAACCAAACATTTTCTATTTCGTTGAAGAAATGTGCGCTCTTCAATGATGTAACACATACTCGATACTCCATCCGCATCGATATGAATGAATATTTATTACTCGTGTTGACGAGTAAAAATGATTGCTCATTTTAGAATGCTGAAAGTCATGATTTTCGCACCTGAAATTTTTCTCACTCGAGGATAGTTAGGTAATAGGTATGTACTGCGTCTAGCAGAGGTGACTTGATGTAGTAGTGTTGTAGAGCAACGGTTCATTAGACCTTGAAATAGAGGAAAGATCCTTAATGGCAAATGGCTTCCAAGGCAGTAGACGGAATACCCACTTGTATTAGGCCACATGCGCTCATAATGTACCATTTTCAGACAAGTAATTATGTTGGAAATCTTACTTCCGTAGAGCATCTACAATTGTGTGAAATTCGCTCCAGTTCATTTTTTCAACTGACCTCAGGAGTTCATTTCTATTAGAACATGAAGTTGTCTGCCGTGTAGGGGAAGGATAAGTCTATTACTTAAACCTCCTTCCCTTAACTCCTGCTATTTTGAGCTTCTATTTCCGCTTGTGTGACATTTGCTCAGGAAAAGTCACTGAAGCAAATATGAATGTGTGAATCACTAGTCTTTTCTCTCAGTCATTTTCTTTTATCATGTAGGTGACAGAGAATGAAGAGAGAGTGCACTACGCACTAGCCAAAGAAGGACAAGGAAGACAAAGCAGCAAAGTAGTCCAAAGCGCTATAGTAATGGACTTGGCCAGGGCACTTGGTATCAGTTTCAATGATCAGGCAGGGTTATCTAAACAGGTGAAGCTCTTACAAGATGATCTTGTTGATTCAGATTCATTACCAGAGAGGCAAGTTTTGATGTCCCTGCAGACAATAGTGGATAACTGGTCCATAGAGCCAGACATTTTGACTAACAACATAGATCTTGGTTTTGAAGATGACGCACACATTTCACCGTTCAAGAATTTCCTATGCCCATTGACCAAGGAGGTTATGAAAGATCCTGTGCTGTTGGTATCATCACAAAGTTATGAGCGGACTGCTATTAGTTTCTGGTTAGAACAGTGCCTTGAGGATGGCCGCAAGCCAACGTGTCCTGTAACTGGAGAGGTACTTAGTTCATTGGAGCTTAAACCAAACATTGGACTGGCTGGTATCATCGAGGAGTGGGTTAATAGAAATATTGAGATCTGTATTAAATCAGCTGTACAGTGTTTCAAAGAGGATTCCCCTTCAATGGATGGGGTTGAACGAGCTTTGGATGACATTTACAAGATTTCAGAAGAGCACCCATCTAGCAGATACAAAGTGAGGAGTGCTGAATTAGTTACCCTCATTGTCAAAGTCTTTAAGGACTGTTCAAAAACTATTCAGTCAGATTTGAGATGCAAGTTTTTTATGGCCTTGCTAAGCATGACCAAGGATGAAGAAAGCAAGGTGAGACTGTCCCTTCTTACCTTTTGCTACAATGCAGTACACTGTTTGAATTTTTTTCCTTGCTTCCATACTTGATTAGCCTTCTATACTTCTATCTAAATTCTGCACATGATCATATATGCTTAAGATGCTATTGAAGTTTTATTTTTTTATTCTAATAATCATGATTTCATTCCTTTTTGAATCACTGATTACATATATACTGATAGTAGCCTTCTACTGCTCCATTTATTATGTTAAATTTTGATGCCAACTTGTGAACATCAGACGACTATGGTTTTTGTCCATGTGTGGTTTCTGCTAATTTGTAAAACTTCTCCCCAGCATATAATGCTTGAATGCGGCGCTATTAGATTAGCAATACATGGCCTTATTGGGAGCTCAGAGAAAGAAAGAGAAAATGCAGCAAAGTTATTGCTTGAATTCTCAAGTGAAGAAGCTTTTTGCGTGAAAATTGCTTCAGAAAAAGGGGCGCTGGTTCTTCTCACGAGCATGGCAGGTAATTTGGAGCATCCGACTTTATCAAACTTAGCTGAAGAGGTCTTGAAGCTGATGGAAAGAGTGGATGATAACATCCAGAATTTAGCAGTGGCAGGAAGATTTGAACCTTTACTTAATCGGTTATGTGAAGGTATGTTCCTTATAACGGTTTCTACTATCTTTTTGCAATTACTGAACATTTGAATTCCTAGTGCCCAGGTTTTTTTTATCCTCTTTCTTCTTGATACCGCTGCAACAGTATAAAAATTATATTTATAAGTTCTTACTTGAGAGAAATAATGAAATTAATGCTAAGGAGGAGGATCAATGCCACAGAGACTTGCAACCAAGCAAATTAAAAAAGCAATAGTGAAATTTCGTCTCAGGTGTCACAGAATGAAATATGAATTTAACTACTAACTAATAAGCATATAGATTTTAGATTAAAGATTTCTGTTTTAAAGGCTTTAGGTGAAAGGATTCAATCATCAACTATTATTTATGCATAAAAATCTCGAATTAGTAATGATTCTAGTTTCTAGAGTTCATTCACTTAGCCAACAGTTGGGATGTTTGATCGCGGTTTGCAACTGACTGTGCTTAAGATTGTATGGCACTTAAGGTCACGATCAATCACAATACAAAAACCCATTAAAATCTTAGAAATTATATAAACCTACTTTTCGCCTTATCATAAGATCGCGCGTCAACTCCAACTAATCCATTTGATTTAGCCGATATATGTTTACCTTATTGATCCCGACTTAACATAATCCCAATATCAATTCAAGAGATTGCACTGGCCACTACAATCTGAGTAAAAGAGCGTTTATCCAATCGAATAGAACTAGAACTAGAACCGAATCAAATGAACGAATCATAACAATTGCATACATAATAGTTGAGATTGTAAGCAAAATTAGTACAGATAAATAAAATCAAAACACGAAAGCTTAAACGACACGGAAAACAATACCTCGAATGAGAATGAACGCAGATTTGAACAACGAAGGATCTCATATTGGATACGATTTCCTTAAAGCTCGATTTTGGAGAGGGAGGGAATTTTCGGATGTGAACTCTATGTTTAGACTCCTCTCTGATCTGCTTAATATAACCCTAGATAGGATGAGTCCTTCTAGGTTTTAGTTTCCAACTCTGGGTCGGACTCTGAATATAGACAACTAGACTCCAAACCAGTTACTAACTCTAAATGGCCAAGCAGATCCATTAGTAAGTTAATGGAATCCGTCTGCTTACTAACTGAGCTTGGTTAAAATATTAACCCGTGAGCCTAGCCCTCACACACGCTTGACCGAACCGAACCGAGCCAGGCGAACGGCGGCGCGCGAGAAATTCGGATAAGCTACCTTACACTTCGGATACTCTACAAAACTTGGATGCCCCTAAGAGCATGCCCTTATAACCAACACAAAGGTATATAAGCTACCTTACACTTTGATTTTCTCTCATTGTGAGATTTTTCACAAAACCCACTTCAACGAACTATTTTCAAGATCAATTTTAACATGTTTCAGCTCGGATCCACTCCAACGGAGTAGTGGGACCCACTATTAAAATGACTCAAAATTAGTGTGACACCCATTTCAAAAATGGGTGTAACATAATTTTACAACAGAGATTACCTCCAACTCCTAGAAGAGTGGATTAGTTCCTCATAATCTTAATAGAAATACAAGAATGTATTTTGAAATTGTATAAAATAGTTGTACAGTGATACAAAAGCTGAATGGAACAAGTATTTAAATAGGCATCGTAATAATGCTCAAAACATAAGCCGAAACTCTAATAATAAGAAATTTGGATTGTCCTAGCAGCAGCGGGGTCCAGCTGTGACCCTTTCTGAAGCCTGAATCTGAATTTCTGCGGGTGTGTTCTTGTGCCTGATTTTCACCCATGATTTCTGATTTTTCTCTCTCATTGGTCCTACACTTTTTCTCTCTATCTCTCTCTTACTTTTTACTATAATCATTACAAAAACCCAAAAACCAAATCAATAAATCACCCACAAGAACACACCCTGCTTTCTTTCAGTTTTTACACTTCAGCCCTTGGACTTTGGCAGGTTTGTACAATTTGTTCTCTTTAAGCTCCAAAGTGCTCCAATTTTCGTATTTTGACTTCAAAACTGTTGGTAAGCCTGATATACACAAAAGTAACCATATCAAGCATAAAATCCAATATAACAAGTAAAAATAATCATATAATTAGAGGTAAAATATATACAAATATATACAAATTTTACCGCTATCACTTCCTTAGATTATTCGGTCTCAATATTTCAAAATGTGTTTTAGGAAACAAACATGAGACATTCCAGGATTGACCATTGAAAAAGTGAAGAAAAAGATTGTTTACTACCCCCTTCGTCCCTAAATGGGCGTCTTGTATTGATTTTTGATTAATTTAATTGCACTAGGATCAATTTTTTATGAGAATTGACTTAGTGTCTAGTCATGAAAAATATAATTGATGGTTTACTTGATAATCCTACAAACCTTTAAAGTTTAGAATCTAAAACACAATGAATATTTATTTGAATACTCCCTCCATCCCTAAATGAGTGTCTTGTTTTGAGTTTTTTGTTCAACTTAATTAAATTTTGAACAAATTTTTTTTAATGAGAATTGACTTGTCATTACAAATTTATAAAAACTGTTATTGATAGTTTACTTAATTTTTAAACAAAGATTGAAATTTTAGAATCAGAAGCACAATAAATATATGTTAAATAATTATTTTATAATATAGTAGGTTGACTCATTTTAGGGATGGAGGTAGTTGTACTTTGGTTTAGGTGCTTTTATGGTACGCTTGATATATATGTTGGGCTCTCTAAAAGCTTAAGCCTTTTGAAGAGTTGGTAACTTAACACAATATGAGAGCACTAACTTTGCAAGGTATTGGTTCAACTTTCAAGTCATCCTTTGCATCTGTTTCCCACAAAAATATGAATGCATATTTTGGCACCCAGGTTTCTGTTGTCTCTAGGAGGATCCTTTGATTATCTCTTCACTAAGCATGTCACATGTGAAGGGAAGTGTTCATCCATACATTGTTGGTTCTAATTCTCCACTAACCTAAGCTTCTAGATGAGTTGCTAACTTTACATTTGTCAGAGATATTGTTTAGTCATCCCACCGGCATTTGTTACCCACTATGTTCTAAATGTACAGATTAGCACCCTGTTTGATTTATGATCCGCTGGTGTGTCATCTTACTTTATTTCGGGCCCCTCTCTAACATCTTCAGCTTTTAGATGAATTATTTAAATCAAATCACACATCGCAGTATACTAGGCCTTCTAATTCTTTAAGCAGTTTATCTTTTATAAACAGGAAATAGATTTTGCCTTCACGTTCATTCATTCTAATAATTATGTTGATGAGCGAAGGAAGAGCATACAAAATTCGGTCGTAAATCAATTTTCAAAATTTCACAAAGGCTGTACTGTAAAATTTTCCAACAATCTGCTAATTGGAGTCATGATCTATCTAATTAGAGTCATGATCTATCTGGGAAACAGGTTCTGATGAGGCTAAAGTAGAGATGGCATCCATGCTGGGGAGGATGACCTTGACAAACAGCTGTAAAGAACAAATTACTCATCGATGTTCTAAAGTACTTGTTGATTTGCTTGATAAGCCAGAAGCAACGTTTCCGAGCTTGATGGCTTTGCATAATCTGTCTTCATTGGATGATAATGCATCCATCCTAATCGATTCTGCCATACTTCCTGCTCTTACAAGTATTTTATTTGAGAATCGAGATGCATCACCAGAATTGAAAGAACTTGCAACATCAATTATTGCAAACATTGTATCTAATCCTGGACACTGGGAATTGGCATCGGCCGACCGGGAGAACCATGCATTGCCATCAGAATTCATACTCTTTAATCTTTTGGGGCTTTTGCCCCTTGCCTCTGCTGGATGTCAAGTGTCAATCCTACGGATTCTGTATGGGATTGCATCCTCTCCTCAGGCATCAGGTATTGTTTTTTTGATAACTATAGTAGTAGCTGCATCTTTATGGAGTGTTAAAACCTTTTTCCTTCAGTTCTGAAACATCAACTAAGCGTTTTTGTCACATTAAACTTTGCACAGATTTCTGAAGATGATAGCATATATATTGATACTTTCAATACAGCACAGAGTTTTGTATGTGATACTTTTGATATTAGCTACACTATCTTGGGTAGAGCTTTGTTACAAATGGCCCAAACCTCATGTGTCTCTTCGTCTATTGTCAGCAATTGCGGGTAACTGTTGTTTAAAATTTTGCAATCTTAGAAGATGCCTTCTGATTACTTATTGCTTCACAGCGGTGTTATTTGTGCAGAATCAATTACTGTTCACTTAAAATCAGGCGATGGCCTCAAAAACATAGTTACATTTCTTGAACACCCAAAAGTTGAGTATAGGATTTATGCTTTCCGGCTTACGAAGCTCCTCTCTGAAACTCTCAGTGAAAATCTTGCCGATGAATTGAAATCTTCTGGCAAACTCACGTTGCTCAAAGACAAAATACTGGATAACCAATCTACAGATGGTGAGAGATCTAATGCTGCTGGCATACTTGCAAATCTTCCTCTTTCTGAAAATGAAGTAAGCACACTACTAGAACCTCATTTTGTGAAATGGATCGTATCTGCTCTCAGTGATCAGCAGCATAAGTCAAACGAAAGAACTGCTCGGCCGACATCAGTCATGATGGAAGGGCTTATTAGCATTTTACTGCATGTTGCTAGAAGCCTTGATCAACAATCTCTTGCTATCATCAAAGAAATCCGGCTTATGACTGTTTTTCATGACCAGCTTATTCTTACTTCAAGTTCAAAAGCAAAACGACAAGCTGCCTTTGGGTTGAAATACTTGTCAGAATCTAGGAGGGCTTCTGGCTGTGGGGAGTCAGACCCGCAACCTCCTCATGGATTCTGTGCATCACTAATATTCATGTGTGGTAAAGCTTCTCCTTCCCCATCTACATGTCCCATTCACAATTCTCCGTGTGAAGAAGATAGCCAGTTTTGTCTGCTAAGGAGAAACTGCATAAAACCTCTGGTAGATGTCCTCACCGACGAGGACAATGGGGTCCGTGTTGCAGCGCTGGAAGCACTTTCTACCTTAGTATTGGATACATGTGATGGTTTTAACTTCAAAGGAGCCATTGAAGAGCTCGAACGCCTAGGTGTGGTAGAAGCAGCAATTAAGCTCTTTGTACAAGCTCGTCCTGGGGTACTTCAAGAGAAGGCAATTTGTATGGTTGAGAGGTTGTTAAGAGCAGATAGCCTTGTGCATCGCCACTCGCTCAATCAGCCTTTAGTGAGGGCATTGGTTGAAGCGTTCAAGAGTGGAAATAGCGTCACAAAGAGGCACGCGCAGGAGGCTCTTACTCACCTCAAGCAGATATCAGGAGTTGGTGCAAAGACGAGTAGCCACAATCGGGGAAGGAGGTAGGGAAAAAACTGTCAAATTTTACATAGTTGTTGTTATTCTTAGTGTCAAAACTTGAGTTACATCCCAAGCTTGTATTTAGTCATAATCCTTGTATAGCATTCAGAAGGACTTTTATCTTCTGCTTCGTTTGAACGCTCTAAATAAGCATCTGTTACTGTAGTTCAATTAGTTAGCACAATATAGGCTTCACAAAAAGTTTTTTTTTTTTGTCTATCAAAGGGTCTACTGTACATGATGAGACTCTAAATCATCATGTACCCGAGAAATCATAATAGTACAATCAAAGTATTCATGGAGTCTTCTTGAAAATACCGACAGTCTTGGTGAGTGCTTGAAGTTCAAAGCAAGTGAAGTGGAACGAGCTATTTTCAACAAGATAATAGTTTTCTCCCTTATAGCCCCGATCTCTCGTTAGGTAAGAAATGAGAACACAGTTTGACTTAAAGTTCTATGGGATCTTACTCTACTAGAGACTTTGGTGGATCTTACACACTTACTCTACTAGAAACTTAAATATAGTAGAAATCGTGAGAATAATTAAAATTCAGTAGCATTGCTCTTAGACTATTATCATCTACATCCAGAAAGCTGTATGCTTTGGAAGAAGCTTGTACTTCCGATAAGGATAGGTACAGAGTAGGTCATTTGCTTAGAACATGGGAATTCCAGAACAAAACTCTCCTATTTACTACGGCGGGTTAGGAATGTCGCTTTTCAAAGCAATCTATATTTTTCAGTGGATTCAGTGGGACCCCATTTAGAAACCGAAATCGCGGATGCCAATTATACAGTTATTCCACCTTCGTCTAAGTCTCGTTGTTATCTCTCTTAACTGTGACTAGTTAACTCATAATTATCCCAAGCCGGCTCACTCTTTGATAGGAGACTTCTTTGGCCGACTACGCTAATCTCCCAACCATGGGGTCTCTTCCTCTTCGGTACCTCAAGTGAGATCAATGCAAGGACCAC
>JAOWAN010000049.1:6561707-6574021 GCA_028566635.1 Lobelia cardinalis
AAAAGCCCTTAGAAAACTCACGTGTTTTGCACGTGAGTTGAAATTCGTTAAGTTTCTAATGAATCCGTCAAAAAAACCCCATTTCGAAACAAAAATGTAACGTTAGGGCCTATTACGAAATTTCTGAAACCGGAGGACTTGTTTCGAAACCCCACAGAAATTTTGGGGCCTAAAATGAGATTAACCCCTTTAAATTTTATGTCTTTATAATTACTTTTATATTATTGTTCACCAATCAATCTTATTCACAATAAAAATAGTTTCAGAATCCTATATTTAAACTAAAGGTAGTATAATTAAGATTGAGGAAATCTTAAGTTAAAATCTATCCCAAATCTCTCTTTTTCTTTTTTCTCTTTTAACAACAAGGTAATGTGAAGATTCATCATCACCTACGACGCGCCATGTGAGCCTTCGCTGCATGTTTTCACCTATTTAATTTTACTCGACGACAAATAGCACAAAATAGACCAATCGGCGCGCGTGGGAACATCTCACCCTCACCCTACTCTCTCTCTCTCTCTCTCCCCCCAAAATTCCTTTTCCTCTTTTAGCACTCTTATTCCATTCCATTCCCACTCCCCACAATTCAAATCCCGAGCCCGCCACTCCTTTCCCTTTCCTGTTTCCCCTTTCTATTCACATTTGAATTTTCTCTTCCCACTGTTAGTTTTCCCTCATCATCATCAATCACACTATTCTTTTCTACCCATCAATTTTGAAACAACAAAAACGAAAATTCAACGCTGCCCAGCTCACAATTCCTTCGAGTTTTCAACCATAGTTTATTTTGAACCACATTCCTTTTTTCTGTAGTCAAATATGAAGTTCCTTTACTCCTCTTCGTCTTCAGCTTCATCGACTGCTAGTACTTCCGATATTTATCTGTGCAATCCGAAGAATGCAACTTCAGGCTGTCTTGCCGGAATGTTACGCCGCCTTCTTCGCCTCAACACTCTTCCTACCCACCCCCCCTTTGATCATTCTAAAGGTGGTGGGAATGAGTCTAAGCAGTTTGGAGAGATTGATGGCACTAAGAATGAGGATGCTAGGTTTGGGGCTCCGGGTAATCCAGGGATTGTGGCAAAGCTAATGGGGTTGGATTCGATGCCACACACTGAATTGGGTTGTGGCAAAGCTAACCTTAACTCAATTACTCGGAGTCGATCCATGAATTATGTTGATTCTAGGAGGGAAGGAACGATGCAGGGGAAGCATCGTCGTAACAAAAGCACTCTCTCTTTTCGTGAAGCTCCACCATTTGTAGAGCTTGAAACTGAAGATTTCTTCATTCTTAGCTTTGAGGGAGGAGGTAAAGATAAGGAATTGGTGTTGAAACCAAGGAGATCTGACAGCAGTTTTGAAGAATTGAAGCAGAGGAGAGTAGGTAAGTGCAAAAATAAAAACAGGAGGAGAGAGAGTGGTTATGGAAGGAATAAAGAAAATGAAGTACCAAATGTGGTCTCAAGTGATGGAAATGAAGGAGATGTTGAAGATTCATGTAAAATTCTTCGTCAGAATACAAATTTGAACCATAATTCACACGCTGTTGAGGAGGTTGCGAAGCAATCCAAGCCAATACGTCGAAAGCAAACTGGTGAGAGAAGAAGATCAAGACGAAAGAAGAAAGAAGGTTGCTCCCCCGTCGAGAAGGTAGAAATACACGACGATTCTGAAAATTCAAGCCCGGTTTCTGTTCTTGATTTTGGTGAATTACCACTCGAACCAAATGTTTCAAATCCAGGTTTGTTTTCTCAGTTTCACTGCTAACCACGGAATTTTTTTCTGCCTCTTGTTTCAACCTACTTACTGATTTTGTTTGAAATACTTGGAACAGATGAGGATTCAAGGTTAAGAAACTCAAATTCGAGGAGGAAGTTATCTGGGGAGCTCGAGAGGTACAAGCATTTCTGTCCATGTAGCACCGACTCAAACATCAATGACATTGATGGAAAAGCAGATAACAGTGAAGCAAAACATTTTGAATCATGGAAGATTGATCGCAAATTTCAGAATTACGCAGAGATGTGGGAAGACGTTTCAAAATTGGCTGAAACAGAGATTCTGAAGTCAAATAGCATTCAGAGAGAAACAAATAAGCTTGAAGAATATGAAGAGATTGGTACGGGTTTTGGTCAAGAAATTCTTGACCATTTGATATCTGAGTTCCTCGAATTATTGACTTCCAAACGAGAAATTCTAGCCTTGTAATACTTCGCAAATTACCCATATTTATGTGCCTGCTTATCGAACATCTATAACATGTAAATGAAAATCAAGTCTATATACAATGAGAAGTTATTACTGTTATCCAGCTCTATAGAAATCGGCCCGACTCCTCTTCCTGCTCACAAGAAATAATCTAACTCGAGTGCCAATTCTACCTTTCTCACTAACAATCTCACAGAATCCTAAGAGCAAAGTAATCTTATTACACATTTACCTATAATAATAAGTCTTTGCTAGAAATAATCTATCTTCACAACAAAGTCAGCTTTTTTCAGTCTAATAATCCTAAGAGCAAGTAATCTAACAATAGTACCAAGTTTTCCCAAGATAATATAATCTAGATTCGGGGCCGAGTCAACTTAATAACACCGCCCTTTTAATTCATCGCATACATTAGAAACTAGTGTAAACAAATGCTCCTACTTTTCAAGAAGGCAAACAAGGAAGAATGTGCATTGTTGTAAAAGTTAGAAAGGGTGGAGAGCTTAAGGGATATAGTTTTGAACAACTTTTATGTCTAATTTGACTCATTTCTGAATATACAATGAAATTAGACTAAAGAAGCAATGGATTTGAGAGAACTTGAAGCAATTCCTCGTACAATTTACTCACCTCTTTGTGAAGGTCACCAATCGTAAGCAGCATAGAAGTTGATGCCAGCAGCCTGGACCATAGGAGTGCAGACAGAGTAGAAAGGTAGTTGAGCTCATTTGTTGACAAAAAATTCAGCCTTCCTATCGCCTTTCCTTGGTGCCCCTTCCACTAGGGCAATTGACATCACAAATAAGGTGTGTGGGCTTGGAGTACCGTCACTCTCAATCTCAACACTCAAATAGAGGGGAAAGTGAGAGAGATCTGAAAACTAGTCAACTTTTAAAATCCTAAAATATTTAGCATTAGGCAAAAAGGTGAAAAGGCTGCGGAAGAAAGGCAGTGGAAGCTCGCTTGCTTGCATGGGTTGAATTCTCTTGTGGCCAAGGAACCTGCATAACTAAAAGAAGCAGAAGGTTAGGCCACCCCTAGTGTCCATGAAAGGCCAAAAGACAATCTAGTGAACAATTAAGGCAATGGACACCCATTTAGAGACGCTGAATCTTTGCTAGGCAGCCTACTGTAAAGTTGGGTGCAGATCATGGTGTTCAAGTCCTAATCTTTGCTAGGCAGCCTACTGTAAAGTTGGGTGCAGATCATGGTGTTCAAGTTCTAAGTATTGCCGGTAGCTGCAACTTTTTAGCTCAGAGATAAAGCTTGATCTGACAGTAGGGCTTAACATGAGTATAACCAGTATTGGTCACACTGATCACAAGGATACAGTTTCATACTTTGACGTATTATACTGGGAAGAAATATGTAAGGGCACAAAATGAAGAACAACCCACGCACACAGGACTAAAATATCAGATCATATAATGTCCTCCCGAAAACATAACACAAGCTCGAGAGAACATCTTCGTAAAAATAAACTGAACTAAGAATGTTCAATCTTTGCCAAGGAAGTGCAATATCATTGAATAATTGATCAAACAGAAAGTTGTGACAAATGAACGTAGCACAAAAGAATTAAGTAATCAGTTGCAATAGCATCAACAATAGAATGTACGAACCACAAATTCAGTCTTAAATGATCACTCAGCCAACTTATTTATTATACTTGAAACAAATACAACGACTTCAACAGAGATGAAGCGAACAACAGAAGACAGAAAATGATTGGTGAACATTATAATAATATGAGCAGGATGCTTTCATCCTCCCTAAGTATTTCTGTTTAAGATTTAATCAACTAATGTATCTCTTGTTCTTGAATCTGCACTTCTTTCCACCTACATAAGGTGGAGGGATAGTAAAAGAAAAAATAATTAAAAAATGGCAAGAAATCTTGTTAAGAGTTAAATAAGTAACCAACTCCATCTGCAAGTTGCTTTAAGCAACCAACTGCTCTTGCTCCATGTATAACTGATCGCCCCACGGTGAGAAATGCTGCTCCTCTTCTAAAGTCAAGTGCCCAGATCTCTCTGGTTGGCCATCCATTACGGATGCCCAAGGTGAACCAGGCTCGTGGACAGTGGCTGGCACTGGAGCATCAGGAGTTCCAAAGCTGGAACGACTGCTTCGAAGTCCAAAAGAAGCAGATTTCCTCAACTTGTTAAGATCCTCTTTCTGAACTCCCCAGTTCAGTTTCCCATCGGGTGAACTCCAATCGGAAAGATGTGATGGCATCATGGTTGTGGAAGAGGAAATGGGTGAGGTAAATCCTGAATGGTGATTAACTGTTCCACGGTCAATGAAACTCTGGCTCCGCTTTGCAAACGCAGAAGCCCTTGAACTTAAAGGCACTGCTCCAGATATAGGCTGATCAACTCCGAATGATGATGGCATCCTCAGAGGTGAAGATGAACGGCCCGAAGAAAAGCTGTGGTGGAGCTGCTGGTTCATGTTCTGTTGTTGTAACTGTGATATACCACCATCCATTGAGAGTTCATGCAGCTGCGACAATAATGTGTGATCAAGAGAGGCGAAATTGTCGTCCAGGTTGTTAGGGTTCAACCCCATAGGCCTACTGAATTCCCGAGAACTGATGGATGAGCCAGCAAAAGCTGCAGCACTAGACAAATTAGCATTCCAGCTAGATGGGGATGAGAGACCTGAGAATTCATCAGCCAGTTGCTGCTGCCTGTAACGGTAACTTTCCAAACCTAGCAACTCAGACTCCAAATCCAAATCCCTAGCACTTAAAGTAGACTTCAATCTACTACCAAGAATTTTGAGGCCCGGGGGTGGTTGACTCGGCCACATAGACCCACCTCGAGGTGACGAGGCTCCGGAAGGAGTCATTGGCGATGCAGGAGTCGGGGCCATCATAGCAGACGGCGAGCCAAGAGCAAATGGACTAATTGATGAAATGTCTAATGATGAGTTCACAGATAATGATCTCGGAGAAAGGACTGCTGAGCCAGTGGAAGCATATAATGGACGTAACTCTTCAGGCTTGTGGGCAAAGAAACACACTTTTCTATTACAACCTGTCTCGTCCTTGCACAACCGGGTTCGATACTGGGCAGGGTGAAGCCAACACTCGAAAATCCCATGAGCATATTCACAAGCATCCCCTTGTCCACAAGAGCCTTTTCGAAACTCTGGGCAAGGGACACAACTATAATGGTACTTTCTCGGGTCCCGACGCCTGGCATTTTCACCTGGGTGAACAAAGGGGCATTCTGTCCAATCATGAGAATAAGCCCTTGAGCAAGGTTTAATCTTGAATGTGTACATCCTGAACTCATCCGTTCCATATATCCCATTCTTTATGTCTGGCATCGAGAGATCAATAGGATACTCTTTCTTTTCAGTCCCATCTTTCAAGGCAATAGGGGGTGAAGCTGGCTGATCAGTTTGTTCAGCAAAAGGGTCACCCGAAACAAGTGCTTCTTCAGTATCAAAACAGCCCTTGAGGAAGAGCTCCAAAGTCTTCCTTCTTGAACTGAAGGAAGAACCAAAAATCAAAGGAATCAAATCAGCAGGACGATTCCCATAAACATCATGACAATCGATATCGGCAGAGGCATCAAGCAGGCTCTTAACAACCTCAGTTGAAGAAGCAGAACCTCCCGCAACAGCACAGTGGAGGGCAGTGGCTCCATCAGAACCACAAGCTCTATTAACATCAACACAACCCTTTTCAAGTATATAAGTCAACACTCGCTTGCTACCAAACATGGCAGCAATCATAAGGGGAGTCCTCTCCTCCAACCCTAACTTCTTTGAACCAATAATCCTACCATACCACAAACCCGCCTCATTAACATCACAGCCCTTTTCCTCAACCGCAGCTTTAAAGCCAATCAAGTCATCCGCAGCTGCTAGTTCCAGCAAGGCCAACACTAAATCAAAAGTCGCATCACTACCCTCCATGGCCAACAAAGTAGAACCCCCTTTCCTCTTCGAACCACTGCACATAGAATGGCCTCTTTACCTGCAACACTAATAAATAAAATAAAAAACCTTCAGCAATCTATATCAAGTCGTATGATCATGTCTATCAGTCTCTCCAATCTTACAACTCCAGGAAGCTACTACCTTTGTCCCAAAAATGAGTGATTTCTTGACTAATAATTTTCTCTCAAATGATATTAATTCAAAAACAACCTTGAATTATCATCTCAATAAATCACTTTTACGTACTTGTTTGTTCTCGAAAAGATAGCAAATTTACGCATATATATAGACATATAAAAAATATACACAATAAGAAAACCCATATCAAGTACAACGCATAAAATAAAAACAAAAATTTTCGGTTTTTACAAAGATAACCCTAAATCCTTGCAACTCTACCTTTAGAGAATAAATTCACAAAATCAACGAATTAAAACCCAACAAAAACAAACCACATGACTACATCAATCCCTCATTAAACTTGAAGAATCTAAACAGAAAATTCGGGAAAAAAAAAAGTCAAGTAAAACATAAACGAATCGATACAAACATATCAAAACATACCTTAATTCGAACTGGGTTCGTCGATACCAAGGCCCCTTTCTCTCTCTCTCCTCCTTTCTATGATGATTATAGTTGAGGAGCCTAAAGGCTGAGAGCAGCTGCTTGAGAGAGAAAAATATTTATAACGAGGGAAGGAGAGAGAGCAGAAAAGAGTAGAAAATTTTTCTTTCCTCCTTTCGTTCTTTGTTTGTGCTTTTTGTTGGAGTCAAAAAGGACGACCTTTGCTCACATCTCACTGTTTTTCTCTCGCTCCTCCTCCGCTCTCCCAACTTTCCTTTTCTTTTCCCTCTAAAAATGAAACTCAAACTCAAATGCAAATTCATATGAAATGCAAATTCTGAAGTGGACCCGTCTAGTGGAGTAATTAGAATATCTGACCGGCTCACCACCGATGATCTGACGCCACGTGTCGGACCCACGCGGGTGCTGCTTACAAAGCGAAAATTGGCCAGATTGGGTGATTCGTTCATGGATTACGCGTTTGGTTCCTTTCTATCCTTTTTTTTTTTTCCTTCCCTCTAATTTTCTTTTCTTTTCTTTATTGAAATGGGCTAATTTGCACTGCCACCCTTTATAATTTGATCAATTTTTAATATTTTCCTCATAATTTAATTACTATTTAGTATCTATTCTTTCTGTTAAAATTCATTCTTCTTGAAAAAATAATATAGTTATTTTGAGTTATAATTCATCAAATATAAATTTTTTATTCTTTTTTAATATTTATATATTATTATGATTTAATTACATTACTTAATAAGAATAGTTACCAAAAAATTAATTATCAATATAAAATAAAATAAAAGTAAAGAAAGTCAAATAATTGTAAATATTTATTTTTTCTAAAATTTTCATAAATTAAATGGATTAATTTAATTGGTAATAAAAATATCAAATATTAATATAAAGAAAAGAAACCTAAACTATAATTGATATTAAAAATATTAAATATTAATGTACATACTATTTCATCCAAAGTAAAATTTATAAACACACTCAAATTAAGGTGGGTTCAAATAGAGTTTGTAAATACAAGTTGTATATTCTAATTTTTTTTAATGAAAATTTGAAAGAAAAATGAAAGGTCCCATTTTATGTGTGTTTCTTAACACTACAATAATACCTTCCTAATAATATGAATGATCAGGGAACAATAATGACGATTAAGCTAAAACGAAAGAGTAATTACAGCGGAAGATTAATTAATGAAGGCTTAATAAGATGAAATGCCTTTAAAAGTATGGAAAGACAGTAAGATTAAAATACACAAGCAGTTGAAGCAAAAAATATGTAAGCAAGTAAGGCGCAATTTAACAGCTAACTAAAGAGTGAGATATATATATATATTGGACACGATAATTTTTCAAGTGATTCTCAGTAAATACCGGTACATCCACCCCCTCTTGTACCTCTTGAACACATAGAGCCTCTTTATTCATTTATCTCTTTTACACCATTTGGAAACTCAGCAGTTTAGGTACAATGGTCAACACCGCCTGTGAAACACAAAGGTCAACACCACTTGTGCTCTACCCGCAGTCAACATCAATCTCAATTGTGATAGTAATTATACCTAACAACTTTCAAACATTGACCTCATTCTCAACTGTGGACTTATCCAAAAGAAAAGAAAAAATCTTTATAAAGTAGAGAGTTGGGTTTTGCTTCTTTTAAGTGCTTCTGATTAAGTTGATAGAAGCTCTATTACAATATAGTGTTTGAAGCTATACACTTGATCACAGCCTAGTACTTGTTGATTTAAGTCTTCGAGTGTGTCTAAAGTGTATGAATATTTGATAATTAAGCCCTTGATGTCTTCTGGATTTGCACCTCGTCATCTATGTACAGATGCTTAATTCTTGCCTCCAAATAATAAGTTTTGATCTCCACAATGGTTGCTATTTATAGGCTTCAAAAGTGCTAGCCTTTGGGGAGTCAAAGATTCCCGATTCTCATTTTGACTGCTTTTGAATGCTTATCTCTTTTGACTAGTCCAAGTGGCATTCCTTTTTCACCGTGGATCAATGGAATAATGTCGTTTGGAGTTTGACTGGATCTATGTGGCATTTTTTGAATTTTCTTGCAACTTCTTGTGTGAATCTGTAAGTGCACTGTTCATGGTACTGTTTATTCCCTTAGATTGACTATTGGCTCAGAGAATCATATTTGGATGATGTAGGGCTGCGGCTTCATTGTATGGTTGAGGATACCTTCGATGAAGTACTTTAAACCATATGCAACACTTTTTCGTCATGGATTGATTGGCTCTAAGTTCTCATGACTTGCGATTATAGGTTAGCCGTTGAGTCAGTATCCCCGTGTCTTCATAGTTCTAATGGAGAATCACGGTATAGTGAATGACTAGTACATGTCTGAATAGTACTGCCATGTGGGAACAATTCTAGGCATACTGCAAAATTTAGGGATGATATATTGATTTATTTATATGGGGAAGGCTTCTCTGGTCAGTTCATGTTCACTTGAATAATTCTGAAGATGGTCTTCGATCTTTATGAATGTAGGACTTGATGATTAAGGATTATATATTCAGTTAGCTGTTGATTTGCAGAAGTTATTCTAATTGGACATGGATGAACCAACTATTGAAATAGTTCTTAGCCTTGTGAATTCCTTTGAAATGAATTTGTGTTACATAATGAATTAATCCTTGTGACTTTAAGATTTGATTTCCCAATCTCTGTAGTTTTGTCTTCTTGAATGTTGTTTGGATCTTCTTACTTGATATGTTTGTAATAAACAGATATGTCTTCAAGTGTCTGATCAAATGGAGTTGATTAGTGGTTTGTTCTCAGGTATTTAATTCACTTAGATTTAATTCACTTAAATTACAAATACAGATATGTCTTATTCAAGTGTCTGATAAACAGATATTTAATTCACTGAAATTACAAAACAAAAATAAAAAAACATACCACATTATATGTGTGCGTCTGTATGTGCATGTGTGTGTGAGTGTGACTGTGCGTGTGTATGCATCTGTGTGTGCGTCTGCTGTGAGAGAGAGATGAAAACAAACCTGTGTGTCACCTGTCATCGCTAGGCGTTCTCCGGAAGAGGTCGCCGGTGGATGGATGCGGTCGCTGCTAGGGATTTGGGGGAGAAGGGGGGGAATTCTTTTTCAATTTGGGGATTTTGCGCGTACTGGTGAAGGGGAAGCAGTTTTGGGGTTTATATAGGGTAGCATAGCGACTGACTCAGTCGCTATACTTAGTCGCTATTCCTTAAATCAGTCGCTAAATATATATAGCGACTAACTGGATATAGCGACTGACAAGTCAGTCGCTATTACATAGCGACTAACAATCGATCGCTATTTAGACAGTCCCTATACCCAAGTTTTCAAGTAGTGTCAATTGTAATCGTTGACTGACTGGATTTACTCTAGGATTAAGTCCTTTCTTTAAACACATTATCTTCTTTTAATCTGTTGACTACCAGAGAAACTTCTTCTAGATGAGAGGATAGGTCTTCAGAACTTTGTCTTGCATTAAAGATGTCTACATCAAGTTTGGAATTTTCATTCTCAAGCTTGAGATTGATTTCCTTGACTCTTGCTAGTTCATTTTGCAGATCTGTGAATTCATGGACATCCCTTAATCTCTTGTTTTCATCTCTAAGAGAGCATAACTCTTTTACAGCCTCAATTTTAATCATAGTAATAATTTTATGCTGATTTACAACATATCTCATTTGTTCAAACATGATACATGCAAGTTCTCACAGTCTAATTGCATCAAGTTCCAAGAATTCACTTTATTGGGAAAGATCTCCCATAGCATCTACAACTTCCTCATTGAGCTCCTCATGTTTTTCATCATCTTGGGCCATCAAACATACAAATGCTTAGTCTTCATTACTGTTGTAATCTTCTTATCCATCACCGAATTTTGAGAATTCTACCATCATGGCTTTATCTATGAATTCAGTCTTTGATTTTTCTCAGGTGTAGCATTGACAGGTGTTGATCGCACTTAGCTCAATATTGGCTAGAGGAAGGAGGGGGTGAATAGCATATTTTTAAATTTCTTAAACAAAACCGTTCCAAGTTAAAAAAATTTACCCTTGAATTGATAAAGGGGTTTTTAATGTTGCAACGAAAACCATGATTTACTTTAGGAAATAGTGTGTTATGCAGAAATTGTTTTGTGCCATGCAAAAACGGAAGTCTTGGAATTTCAGAATACTTAGTCCTTTAGAAGACTTGAAAATAAATAGATAATAAACTAAAGAAATCACAAAACAATGAGAGAACACAAAGTAAATCACACAGAGTTTGTATTGGTTCACCAAAGAATTGGCTAATCCTCTACCAACCTGGTCAGACTTGAATTTATAAGCAAGATTCACTATATTTTCCTATTCTATTATAAGTATTAGATTCAAGCAAACATGGTGCTGAGTCCTTTAAAACTATAAAGAAAAAACAAACGGATTACTCTGAAAATCTCAAGTCAGACAATGTGACTAATGTTTGTTGAGTGTGTGCAGCTAAGTGTCTACACTCGTGTGTACTTACAATTTCACTAAATAGCCTCCTTGAATCTTAGTGTGGGAGGCTATCCTCGTGTTTAGTGATTATGATAAAATTACTATGGACTAAATTTTGGCTTGGTAACAGTAGGGTTAAGTTCTATAATTTTCCTAACTCTCGAAGATCAAATCAGTCACAAGAGTATGTAAACTTAAGAACTAATTCAATCGGAAGCTTAGGTGGCAGTAGCAGCAACAGAGTTTCAACCAACGCTTCAAGCCAGGAGATGATCTTCTATTTATAGGCAATTCCGTGAACATAAGACTTCTCCAATTCTACTCTGTGGACACGTGTTGGCTGATGTATCGATTTGTTAAGAATTCCATAAGAAAATTTGTCTTTTTTTGCTGCCATTCGGTTTGTATAGTATTCGCCAATGATTGAATTTGTACTGGACTGTACGTTGCCTGACAGGTGTCCTTCTGTATGTTACATCTTCTGGAAAAGATTTGAATTTGAATCTTGAAGAATAAGTCAGGACATCTTGAGAAATCGAAATGTTGATTTTAACGAAAATCTTTATTGGCAGCCTTTATCCTATAAGCCTTCTAATGAATAACGGAACTCTTTAATACCAAAGCTTCTGACAGAACACTTGAAACATAAAATTACTTCTTTCCACTTGTAAGAAAAAGGAGCGGATACCTTCATGTTAGCAAGTCGTAGAAAAAATTGTTTGTAAGTATTTTATTGAAAGATGTCTAAAAAATAATATTCACGATAAATAGACATTAAATTAAAAATAATTTTAGAAATTAATCAAATCTAAAAAAGAATAAATTCTAATAATCTCCTTCTATTTAATTAATTCCATGACATTTTACTTGATGTTACGTCATCTTAGGGATCTAATGCTAAGGAATTAGGCAACGAATTTTAACTAGTAATTATCCTAAGTGACAAAACATGATTTAACGAACCTACTACCAATCCTAAGTCTAAGTTAGGGTCAGATCAGGAATGCGATATATGATGATATACGATGATATTGCACTGTTCAATATTTAGATATGAGAAAATATGAGTTATATGA
>JAOWAN010000049.1:6574121-6585656 GCA_028566635.1 Lobelia cardinalis
AATAAATCAATTTGGGCTCAATAGACAAACATACTTTTACATTGAATTATCATTATTTCTTAGCAATATTAAACGTATTCGATTTCTTAGCAATATTAATCTTTAGGTTTTATTTTTTTAGGCCCCAAGGGGGGCATGGGAAGGGATCGAACTTGAGACCTTACATACTGTAAAACTCGACTCTACCACTGAGCCACCCCTGATTCCCCATTAATCTTTAGGTTAATTACCTTAATCATTGAATTATCATTATTTTTTAGAAATATTAATCTTTAAGTTAATTATCGTAATCAAAATTTACATTAATTTATTTAAACTAATTTCATTTTGAATGAAAATAATATTTATAAAATGTAGTACAACTAAAATAATATTTAATTCATAATGTTATTTTTATGAATAGAAAAATAAGTTTATTTTTGTATTTAGCATTTATAATCCTTCTATTTTTAAATCAATTATTATTTATTAAAAAATTAAAATAATAATTTATTTTAACTTAGTTAAAATTAAACAAATTGATTAATTTTACTATTTTCCGAACCGTGTCCTCGGGCACGGGCATTTACTAGTATATATATAATTTTCATGTATTTTGTAAAAAGAATTTTTTGTTTCAATGCATTTTCTAAAATATACAATGTAGTAAAAATATGAAATTTAATTTTTTTAAAAATTTTCAAATGATAATTCTTTTGACCAAAAACGAAGAGAGTTTTTAAGTTGACCCATATATTTTCTCTTTTGTTCACCATTAATGTTAAGAAAATATATACGTTGCTCTTATTTAAAAGTATCTCCAAGTGAAAAAAAAAAAAAAGTATCGCTATAGGACTATAATTGGATAAAGGATTAAGCTAACATCTCCATCATTTGTAGTAATTGAAGTATTGTTCCTATTTTTTCTCCCTTCCATTTATGCTCTTACCTTTTAATTTTTAAATATTTATTTGAGAGATAAAAGTGTCAAACCGTGTATTAAAAAATATGCTAGAAAATTAATCATCATCTCAATACATATTTCAATCATTGTTTATCTACTTTTCAAATGATAATTGATGATGATTAATTTTTTTAGCACATTTTTCTATATACGTTTGACACTTTTACTCATTAAATAAATATTAAAAAACTAAAAAGTAAGGGCATAATGAAAAAGAATTTGGAAACAATGCTAAACTCCTACGACGAAAATGTTAGCTTAACCCTTGAATAAATGTTGATATTAGGAGTCCAAAAAAAAAAAAATTTATTGATATTAAAAATATTAACTTGAAACTCAATTTAGGATAAAAGGAATTTCCAGCATACCTGCACCCATTTTAGAACGGAGGACATTCATTCACTTGCTTTTACCGTCATTTTGCTTCCAAGTGCATATAACAACATCAAATAATAAAAGTTTTTCACAAAAATCATCGCAACTAATAAAGCTGGTAAATAAATAAATTAAAGTAAATTAGATAATGGGAATAAGGTCTTATTGACATTCCTAGTCACAAAACAGGAATTGAACACAATCAACAAAAAGAGGCAACTTCACAGCTTCGGGAGCTCTGAATCCGAAGTGGAGCTCGTGAATACGACGAGCCCTTCATTCATTCACTACTCAAAAGAACACGGCATGCTTGAAGGCAAACGAGACTGAATTTTGCTTTATAAGAAACATCGCGAAAATAATGAAAGAGAAAGTGGGGGTGGGTTAACAAATATAGAAGAAATGCAGATTTAAACACCCATTTCTTCATATATTGTGTAGGTCAAAAGTTTGGTTCTTCATCCTTATTCTAACATTTGGATCAATACTCAATCCACCAATAACACATAGCGCTGCTACATGGGTTCAAGATCAGGAGATTCGCTCATCTTTAATCTGTTTGACCTTAAGATCGACACTGGTTCAGGCTGTAGCAACCATTGGCATTGTTAACTATAGTGTTTTCCCTGCTAGTAGAAATATCTAAGGTTTATCAGGGAACGGATGATCCTCAACAGGTAGCACAGGATTCATTAGAGGGGTGGGCATTTGTCAGCTGTTGAGAAGGGCAGCGGATAGCACTGGTTCAGGCTGTAGCAACTATTGGTATTGTACTATAGTATTTTCTCCCCAAGTAGAAATCTAGGATGTAACTGATGCACGCTTGATTGCTGTGAAGGGCAGCACTCTCAAAGGTGACACCCTAAAGATCTTTCGTGGACCATTATAGGAAGTGGAGGTGACAGCTTCCAGGTCGTTGATGCCTAAAGTTGGTGAATGCGCCAAAAAATGGTTACTGTTATCAAAATAGCCAATACTGCACATGGAGCTGCAAGAGCACTTGTCCACTAAGTCAAACAAACATGATCTATGCATAATAGCATCTTGAAGGGTGTAAATTGGAGGCAAAGAACAACAATGTTGGTTTAATAATCCAATAACATGCTTTTATAACTTCGCACAGCCGACGAACTGATTCCACTAGTGCAGAGTGAGTTCCCTGAGTTGGAGTTGATGAGAGAGGACTACACCGTGAATCATGGTGAGTTTTGGACCAACTCAGTTCTCCATTCAGTGGGTTTTGCCTAAAATGACAGGCACCTCTGTGATTTGATAGAGAAACTATGGCTGGTATAGTACCATATGCCTCTGGCCATGTGTCATACCAACGAACTGAAAATCACAGACTCATCTCTATTGTGCATCCACAAGTTGGGGCAAATTTTACCAGGTTGAAGTGAAGTTGTAACTAGGATGGTTGGAATGCCAGATCCACATAGGGCAGGAATGCCAAGGAGCACAATGCAGCCAATGACAAGAAGCAACATAGGGCGGAGCTCCAGTGCATGTGGATTGGATCAGAGGCATCTATATCTACTTGGCTCTGTATGTCACAAATCATCCAATATCAGAAGATGATTCTGGGTTAAGAAGATTGCATGCAAGGGATACTCATGACCAGGCAAATGCCAGTTGGGGTGTCTATTTTCAGAAACAAATTTGAGGTGTTGAAGTGAAGACCCTGGTTAATCCTGGCAATATCTTTAGGTTTAAAAATAGCATTCTTTCACATTCACTGGTCTCAGGTACATGAAGGAAAAACGGGCTGTTAAAGACAAGTGGTTACAACTAGTGATAATGAAGCATGAGGAGTGAAGAGAGCTACAAATTAGAAAAAGACAATTGCGTATACAAGTGGGTCATGTTGGACTAAGAAAATATTACTATGTGCTATTTCTCTGTAAGCAGGGGTACAAAAACAAAGGAGAAAAAACAAGAAAGGACCTAATATAATTGTGGGGGACCACAAGCCCAAAGAAGCCATTATACACACTAAGAACTACATTATACATAATAATTACAAGAAGCATACCTTGAAGAAATATTACGTCAGAATAATTCTTCTAGGAAGGCAAACATGAGGAGCTTGCTCTTGTATAACAGTGCCGTCAACAGGAAGCAGCTTCAAAACAGACTGAGCACCAGTACACTTCCGTTTGGCTTCTATAAAGCCCTCATGCAGTACTGTTTCAATCCAATCCTCCACTGCTCTCTTCTTGTCTGACAACCAAGAAGATGCGAGTATTTGCACCAATACTTCCATCCCAATCTCCAGTAAAACATCAGATCCAACTGTCTTTCGGAAGCTTGAGCCAATTTCCTTCAGAATTTTTTCAGCAAGCACGTCAAACTCAAATGGCTTGAAGACAACTTTTTCATCAACCTGGTTCAAGAAATCGTCCAACCACACTTCTTTACTTTCGGAAGCAGAGTCGTTCTCACTGTTGCCATAATCGCTGCCATGTTCCACTTCCTCTACAGGAAGATTTAGATCAAAACAGGACCTTGAGACCTTGATGGCCGGTATTGATATTTCAAATTCACTTGTTTCAATAAGCTTTCTTTTATTCATAGAAGCTGAATTCGAAGTTGCTTTCTTGGGAGTAAGGACTACGTTGGAGCTATTAGTTCTGGCAGCACTTTCAACTGCAATTTGCATTTGCAAGCTTTTGGCTCCCAGTACTCTTTCTTCTGTATAGACAACATTTCCCGAAAACGAACTGTCTTCGACTTCAGTACTTGCAGTGGTAACAAAGATCGTACCATTTATGCTGATTTCCCTCCCATGGGTATTTTGAAATTTACCGGTTTGTATAGCTGAAGATAATCTAGTCTGAGACAAAAAATCAGCCTTGTCCACATTTTCAAGTAGCACTACGGAACGAGGTTTCCTGCTCAACTCCTGCGTGATATAATCAATTACTGTTTTCCCTCGAGTCTTAATATCAAAAAGGTTTGACAGTTGACAGTCAAAGATGGAGTTTGAATTACCAAACCCATTTTCAGAATTCAAATCTACCAAGATTAAGCTCTCCTTGCTACCAAAAATTATCTCTGCAAGCGCTGCAGCAATTTTCCTCTTCCCTATTTTGTCAGGTCCAAGAAAGGTAAGCCATATATCTCCTCTAGGACTCGAGCCACGAAGTTTACCATTTCCAGCTCTCCGCTGGGATATAGCCTGACTAATTGCACAAATGGCTTCATCTTGCCATCCAACATTCTCTGTGAGAACTCTGCAAAGGTGCTTGAAATCTTTATCACCAGAATGCCCTACCAACTCAGATCCAGAGCACCGAGAAGATATAGCAGCCATTTGATTTGAAGAACTCTTACTGATTACATCCACATCAGCAGACCCCGAGAAATTATAAAGACAATCATCACGGATCTGTAGTTTGACGTTGGTTTCCCGTTGATTTTTCTCCGCACACGCATATATAGTTCCTAGCCCCAAATCAGTGGTTACAGAAGCTGTGGACGAGGATGGCGTATCCATATGTGTAGGTTTAGCAAAGAAATCCATGGGAACTTTTTGGTGGGAAGGGGTATCCTCAGCTTCAGTAGAGATTGCAAGTTGAGTGCTTTGTCTTTGCAGAAAAATCTTCTGAAAGTTCCCAGGCATGCATGATCCATTATCAATACTTCCAATCCTAGCAGCACAAAATTGAAAGGCCTCAAGACCAGAAACATTGGACCTGATCTGAGGAATATCTTGTCGAGATGACTGATGCTGATGAATACGCTGGCAGATATCATTCCATTTCTTTTGTGCTCCCGCAAGTTTGGCACTCAATACACTCCCATGATCTTTGGCCTGCACTGAAATGATGGACAAATTTACACATGTAATGCTTGTTGGATGCAAAGCATAGATAATTTGTAGAAATCGTATTGAAAGCATTTTGTACACGCTGTCTACCATTTTACTTGCCCCAAAACACTGCATAACTTCTAATTTTTTTTCAACAACCCGATGGAAGCCCGCCCAGCCCAAAATTCTACGAATCAAATTGCGACCAGGAATTCTACTACGATAAGGGATTTAAGGATTTATCATCGATCAAGAAGGGAAAGAAGAGATTGTTGGTCGCAAGGCTCTTGGAATTAAAGGCACGGTGCAAACAAGCCAAGGCTAGGAAGGTGCGAGCTAGGAAGGCAAGCTAGACTTGCTCGACCTTGAGTAGCGATGAGGCGTAGGCAAGCAAGTGGCGAGCTTAAGGGAGCTGCCGGCGAGGAAGGCGAGCATAGTAGCGAGCAAGGCGAGCATCGAGTTATCTCTCTCTGCATGCTTGGCGAGCAAGAGTATGACGAGCTTGTGGTTGAAGGTTGATGTGAGCAGCTTCATGGATGGCGAGCATCGTCGTGCTCGGTGACGAGTCTGTCAGAGTCCTTTTGCGTGAAGGGATTAGATAGGTTTCCTATTTCTATTCATAATCATTAAAGGGTGGTATTATTTAATTAGTTTCCTATTTGATTTCCTAGTTAATTGTTTTCCTAGTTTGATTTGTATTTGTTTTCTTTTCATATTAGGATTTCCTATTTTGTAGTTTTTCTTTTCCAAGTTAACTTAGAATTTCAATTATATAACCTATATAAAGGCCTCTATTGTATTCATAAAAAAAATCTTGAGTTTATTGAATTAAAGTTGAAGCTTTAGCTTTGTTAGAAATTCTCTTTGTGAGATTTTTGTTTATTCCGAATTCTTTGTTCTTCAATTTTGTTCTTGAGCACTTTATTCTCCTATTGAGTTCTTAGGTTAATTGCGACCTAGGGGTTTAACAGCATTCATATATTTATATTCTCAGTTCTTCAAGCAATCGCGCTTGTTGGGTTGATTAGCCGCCCATATTTTCATTACCGATCATCGTTCCTTCGCTTCCGTTGGTGAAAGGGTTCTTAATCACATCCATTGATTAAGAGTTCTCTCATCACAACCTCTGCCTACTTGAACTTAGTGTTGGGTTCCTTTTACAACCAAAATTAATAGAGCCATTACCCCATCACCAGGAACCTTAGTCCCCTTCGGCCTCTTTGACAATTATCTTCTTCTTCTATGGTGCATACTTAATCATATCTACCATTCATCTCCTTGTGAAGCAGTACTACAAAACATAATCTTTTTTGCAAAGCTATCCCACCACCCATTTGTCACTTGGAGGTCATGGGATCAAACAACGTAAAAAATCTCTTTGCAGGGTACGACTGCAGATATCATACCTTTTCAGCCTCTCCTAGAACCCAAAATAGTGGAAGTCTCACTCCTGGCTGGCCTATTTACTAGATAATCATTCTATTTCCAAACAGCTACATATGTTGCATTGGCATTATATAAGATTTAGAAGGAATTACACACCTCGACTGCATTGGTTCTCTTGGTTGTGTCAGATTCAGATGTTTGCAACCAAGATGATAAACTTGCTGAGTGCTGATCAGCAATAGAAACAGTTGATCCTCCCTTAAGAATAACAGACACTTCTTGCTCGTACTTCTCATTGCACAGGTCACAGCGAACGAATGATGGATTTGTGCTGCTTGAAATATTTTCCAACTCAGAAGGAGAAGGAAAGAAGCCACCAAATGGCACAAATGACCCTATCAAGCTGCAATTATATTATGAACAGGTGAACTATGAGATAATTAGCAGAAAGTTTATTAGGCTATATCTGTAGCTAGACATAAAACAGATTTCAGGAAGTATGTCCTTTACTATTTATAGATTATATAGCCGAATCATAAAAATAAAACAAATAAAAGTACTTAATTTGCATCCACCATCTCATTGAAGGGGTAAAAGTAAAAGTTGAGCATAAAAATGTAACTTTAATGCATTCAAACCCTTATCCTTAAACTTCTCCTAGTTCAAAGTGGACTGTAAGGCTCCGCTCATCGAAAAAAACATGGCAGAAATCTGAGCTACAAATACAATGCTTCAAAAGTGAAGTTTTATCATCTAAGCCATAAATACATGGTACAAATCCAAATTATCCATTTACTGAGACTTGCACAGGTTATCAATTGGACAAAAAAATTCACTAGACAGTCATCCCTTTACCCAGAGAAAAATATAATTAACATTTTAAAATCTAATCTAATTGCTAAAAGTTTTGAAACCTAGAAATACACATTCTCTCAAGCAAAACTCAGATGAAAAAACAAACCAAAGAGCCTAAGATTAGGTTTGAGCTAGTTTGGCATTCCCTGCAGATGAAGAGTTGGCAAGTTGGGGCTCCAGTTTTTGTGGTAGCCGAAACTAACTCAACTCTGTACATAAATGACCGTGGTAATTTATGCTGCACTACCTAGGGTTCAAACTCACTTCACAAATCACAACCCGTACAGAATTTCAACACCTGGATTGATGACCCAATAACCTCAAAAAGAACCAAGCTACTCCCGAACTGATCTACTAGCAAACAAGCAATACATAACTTTCATTTTCAGCACTTAAAAGCAACCAAAGACGCTCCTTGCATACACCCTTTTTAACAACATTTAAAAGCCACTAAACCAGTATCTGTAAGTCAAAATTCAAGTCATTAATTTCAATCTCATACTAGATAGTTCAACTTCACATATATCATTCATAGTTACCCCAAACATCTTTAAAATGCTATAAAGCTGAAACAATAACAAAGTGGGTCACTAACCTTGTTTTTGAGGGTGATCTTGCAATACAAGATTTAGAAGAAGTGATTGGAAGCAAGCTCAAATCCCATTCTTTCTCAATCAAAGGAAATCGAGTCGAAAACTTTAGGTAAGTCTCATAATTCCCAACTGCCCCAATCAACCAAACCTTCTCTCCATAATCTTTAACCAAACTACCCAACTGGGAAACCAAATAGCACACTGCCTCACCACCAGATCCTCCTTCAACTAACACATCCAATTCCCCGTAATCTACAACTATGCCACAACCCTCTTTACAACCCTCCACAGCTTCCCTGACCTCCTTAAACCTCAAACCCATCATTGTCTCACCCCAACTTCCTCCAACAAACTCACAAACCTCTCTCTCAATACTAATCAAGCTTATTCCGGCAAGTCCATCCGGCAAGATTTCACGTTTACCACTCTTTACACTCTCTTTAAACCGATTAAGCGAATCGATCGAGGAAACTCCGATTAGCAAAGGACTTCTACCCTTTTTCTTCGCAAGAATTTCCCCAATCCTCTTATTCTCATCATCAAACCCTCCACAAGGATAGTTCAAAATCGGGTTGGGGAACATATCCGGGTCGGGTAAGTTACAGAGAAAGACGGGCGGGCACCTGGACCGGGTAGGGAACCGAGAAAAAGCAGGCGGCTGGAGGATAGCGAGCTTAATATCGGAGCTCCGAAAACCCGCGTCGCCAAATACCCGGCTGACAATCGGGTCGTCAAGAATAGATAAAATAAAATGCTTTAGCTCAACTTTCACACACGACAACGACGTTTGGCTCTGCGTCATCTGCTGGTACAAATGGAACGTTTCCGGATGACGTCTCTGATTGGCTTGGGACCGTTTGATAGCTGCCATGAGGGAGTTGGAAATGGGCGGCTCGTGGTCGGCGGCTGACTTGGAGGTGGGGAGCCGGTCGAGGGAGACGCCGACGCAGAGATCTAGCGCGCGGAACTGGAGGCGCGGCGAGTAGGCCGTGCTGCGGGCGCGGGCGCAGGCGTCCCGGAGCGTGGACGAAGGGAGGGACAGCAGCGCGGACACGGCGTGGAGGGAAGTAGTTTGGGCGTGACTGCGGCGGCGGGCTACGGCTACGGCGTCCTCTAGTGCACGTGCTGACTCGTCGGTTAAGCACTGCCTAGCTGTGCTGACCGGCGTTGGCATCGCCGGTGAGCTGCAGAAATACGTTCAAAAAAATTCGTTTTAAAATAATTGGATGAGAGCGTGTGTGTATATAAAAGCGTATTTGTGTAAGTACGTGTAGTTATAAAAATAATATTAATTGATGTGCTCCTAGTTGATTGGGAAGTAAAGCTTCAAGGGAAAATTAAAAAGAAAAAAAAAAGAGAGAGAGGAGAGAGAGAGAGAGAGAGAGAGAGAGAGAGAGAGAGAGAGTCGGGCGGGGGTTTACTTTCAGTGCCTTTTGAGTTTATTTATTGAAAGAGAGGGGGAAAGGGAGAGAAGCATTTTTGTGTGGTTCTGGTAGGGGGCTGTGGATCCCACTGGACAAGCACATGGTGAGCATAGATTCTTGCATAATTTTCAGTACTTAGATACGGAAAAGATTTTGGATGCATCTTAATGTGAAATTTTTTAATATATTTTTTTTTTGTTTATATTTTGTATTTATTTTATATTAATTTTGATTTTATAAATTTTTTATAATTTTATCTTTTAAATTTAAAATAATTATATGATAGTGATAAAGAGAAAGAGAAAGATTAATAGTTGTAATTTGATGTGATGTTTGATAGAATATAAATGTGATATAGGGATATATAAAAATAATAGATAGAAAGAAAAAACTTGTGTTTAAAAATTTTATGTTTTTAATTTATTTTTTAAATAATATTTAAAAAATTGGACGGATGAACACACTCATTTTGTTCCAAAGTGACAAAATGCCGTGTCCACTTGAGTCACCAAAACAAATGGCCAGGAAAAGGAAAGGGTAAGGGGTAGAAAAGATGGCACTTTCGGGTGGGGTGGTGTCAATGTCATTTCTTTTTTGGGGCGTCAATGATAGCTTTTTTTGTAGAAAAGGTTTGGATCCTCAATATAGGGTGCGTTTACAGTAGATTTTTGGTATATATTTTTTGTGTTTTTAAAAGTTAGATTGACGTTGGTTTTATTTTTATTTTTAGATTGTTACATTTTTTGCTCCTCCAACACTTGTAAAATTATCCAATTGTCATTGGACTATTGGGTTTTGGCAGACTACCTATGACTGTTGTCCCCCCCTAGTTCCCTAATATCCTCCTCATCCCAGGCCATCGTCAACATTAGTCTGGTTCAAAATAATGTCGACTTCCCTTCCGTTCCGTCGGCGCCGACGCTCCTCTACGGCCAGAGGTTAGAATAAAACTTCAAGCAATCCAACCCATAGAATTACAAGCTACAGGATGTTGCTTTCTTCAGGGCGGGGCAGCGGAGCCCAATAAATTTTTACTCGTCTCGACATTCCTTCAAATTCGCATAAAAAGTTCAAAAGCTACTGTCCTCCAGCTCATCAACCTCAGCCAATTGATTCCCTTCCGGCCAGTGCAGCGTCTCATCCACTGCCTTCTCTATCTTGGCCTTCTCCTCTGCCGCCAATTTCTCCCCAAACTTCTGAACCTTCACCGTGTTCCTCATATTATAAGCGTAATTCTCGAGTGCGTTCTTTGCCTCCACCTTCTTCTTCGCCGAATCGGGAAGGAATCCATGGAGGCTAGGGTTTTGGTTCGTTCAGTGATTTTGGTGGGTTGGATTGAGAGAGATGGCGAGACGAGGGAGAGGGGAACGAGAGAGATGGGTTACGGGTTGGGGTTGATGAAAGGAGGCGGCTTGGAGGAGAAAAAGTGGGGCTCACCGACGGTAATGGAAGTTAGGGGTAGCGATAGCGATTTGGTGGTGATGGCGAGTCGGAGAGGGAAGAAAGAGGGGAGAGAGAGAGAGAGAGAGAGAGAGAGAGAGAGAGAGGGGGGGGTTTTATAAAATAGAAAGAATATTAATTATATATAATATTAATTGAATTAGAATATAGGTATAAGGGGTATGAAAAATAGTAGGTATAAGAGAGAAAGGGTGGTTTTTGTAACCATTGTGTGAACAAGTTTTTTGATGTTTTTGTAACTAAGTTACAAAAATTGCCATAGTGAACACAGCCTTAATATTTTGTTATTTGATTTTTAATAAATTTTATCATTTTTTTTCACTTTGATTATTATAAAAATGTCATATTATGTCATCGAAAATTACTTCATATCACATTATTAATTCAAATTTAAGTATATTCATGTTTGTCAGTATTAATCCACGTTTAAGTATATTCATGTTTGTGGGACATATGGAATATATTTTTTGAATTTAATATATTACTTAACAATTAAGAAAATTAAAAAAGAATTGATTGAAATGTTGAAAAAATATGAAATATTAAAAAAATTATGAGAAATATAGTAAATTGATCATTGAGTAAACACATAAATATACATCACCAGATCTGTTGTGAATGAATCTGTTGGATTGATGAACAAACGAGATTAGGAATAATCGTAGGGAGAAAGAACGTGAAATAATA
>JAOWAN010000049.1:6610868-6625333 GCA_028566635.1 Lobelia cardinalis
TTTCTGCCATTTCCTTACTGTTTTTGATTACTGCATTATTTACTTGGCAAACTCGAATCCTCAGGATCAGAGCACTCTGTTTCTCCCAAAGGCATCCGATAGAGTATTAAGTTCTGTAATTTTCTTTGAACAGATTTTCAGTAACACACTTAGATATTTCCGCTGCACTAAAACTCTGTTATTTATTAAAGAGTGAATATTTTCAAGTCATCTGTTTTAAAGAAAGAATTTTTTTTAATAGGCTATTCACCCCCCCCCCTCTAGCCTATATTGAGCTCTAGTGGGACCAACATATACAACGCTGGTGGTTCATGTAAGACGAGCATTACTATAATGTTTGTTACACTTTATTAGATTTCTCTCCAAAGAAAGGATATGTGTCATCTAAGACAATCATTACTACAATACTTACTATATTTTAACATATTTCTCCTTAAAAGGTGGACATGTGTCATATAAGATAAGCATTATTATAAAGTTTATTATGTTTTTAATATTTGAATTATTTAATTTATATTTAATTTAATTAATTATCATTATAAGTTAATTAATCATCATTATTAAACAAAATAAGGAATATCTAGATTAAAAGTATTATCAATATGCTTCTTAGGGTAACAATCATTTTCAAAATATATTAACATGGTAGTAAATGATGGGCGAGTTTTCTGGGGCATAAGATTGAGGAAATTCTAGGGTAGGATCATGGTAGTAAATGATGGGCCAGTTTTCTGGGGCAGTTTCATCATTGCCCATTTTTTCATCAAATTCTGTAAATTCACCTTCATTTTGATCATTGTATTCAGCAAGCAAACAAAATTTACAGAGAGTTGACCAGCTGCTAAATCTTGGAGTTGCCTACCTACATACACTATGCATCTCCTGCAATTCATTTTCTTTTCAAGTACAAGCAATTACAACAATACAAAGTTAATTATCGTAAAAAGTCATTTTACACTACAAAATGAGCCTATGCTATAATTTGCGCTTCATCTATAATTTTCCGCTTCTCTTCTATCTGACTCTCAATGACACGACCGTCTTGAGGTGGGAGTTTGCATGGAGGAGATACTGAAGCGGTGGAAGCTGACCTGTCCATGAATTTCCGCTGGTTTTCATCAGCGAAACAAAGCAGGGAACCTGAACACTCTGCTACAGAAGATGGAGATCGAACCGGCGCGAAGTCAAGTAGCTTTGAGTACTCATTCAGGAGATGGAACATGTAATCATATATCCGATCCATGTTCAGACTTCCCATAAAATCTTGGGCTGCTTTACCTATAGCCTCAGCCTATTAAAGCCAAATATAAAAAGGATAAGCAACTTTAATTACTAGGTATTTACTCTAGATGGACACAGAAGAGCAAACATTGATGTATCAACACAAGAGCAAACATGACATCAAGTTCTGATACATTGATACCCAACTTTTGTGTTCTTTAATCACCTTTGTCCATCTTAGTTGTGTATCAATGTATCAACAGAAGAGCAAACATGATATGAAAATAGATGACTAAAGTACCTCTGATTCGTGCTGATTACCCCAATCAACAGCAAATTTGATATACCGACACATATCAAAAGGAGCTATAGGCCAGTAGTTTTTCTTGGGAAGGAGACCACGGCTGAAGAAATCTTCATATTTTGGGGATATTATCAATGGAAGAGAACCACATGATAGAATATATTTCAAGCTCACGGACCAAGCATAGCCTTCTGCATAAATCTTATACCTGCATAAATGAAAGAAACGATCAGGTAAATTATCAAGCAGTAGCAAACAAGAGAACAACACTGAACTATAGATTATTCTTTTCATTGGAATTTAGAGTTCCAATTTCGACATCAAGAGAATTTAGAGATCAACAGAAAATTCAAAAGTCAACCCAATGTCACTGAGGACTGTTGTTACATCACTACCAATTGGTTAATAAGCAAATGAAGATATCTTACAAATCCTAATATTGTCGAGCAGATCAGGAGTCAGATCAATGATATTAATCATACTTAGAACCAACAAGTGGTAACTCAAAACCTGAGCTTCCTTTAAACTGGAAATGCAAATATTGTCATGAATTAAACCAGGTGCAACCTAAGTAACTCCAAAAGGCCAGAGTACTATTTGGGTAAGACCGGAGATGTTAAGCATAGTAAAGTAATATACCGATGATTGCACTGGTCTGATAGTTTGGACTGTTTGAACCCTGATTTTACTTCTTCTGCCCAATTCTGCAAGAATTTTAAAGGTCAAAAGAGAAAAGAGTGCTTAGTTTGTGTGCTTTGAAAATGAAAAAACTCATTATTTCCATATAAATATGTCCACATTCTACCTGACGCATAATTTGAGCTCCCCACAGTTGTGTGTCGTTACATTGCAACAATGCTTCACGAATAGGAGAAACAACATCTGGATTCCCTTTCCAGTAGGCAAAAGGCCATTTCTTTTTCCAACTTTGAGATCTTGAACCCTTTCTAATTTTTTTGAATTGTTCATTCCAGGGTGCTATGTTGATTTCGGACCTGTAAAACACACATAAAGCCATGATGCTCAGCAAAAATCTGACCCAGACATTCACTGAATAATTGTGGGGGGCAAATATTACTTGGGCCAACATCATAAAATTGACATGATTCAACTCAGCACCACTACCAAAATACCACATCCAAACATTAGTTGTGTATAGGATTGTGGACTGCAGTTGTGAACATGAACTCATTCATTTATGCTTGATCCGACATAAGATTGATAAATCATGATACAGAGTTACCGACTATATGTACTGGATGAAACGGGTTCCTGATTCTTACCAACCCCAGAAAGACCAGTCAGGAAATGGGATATCAAAGTGATCAGGAGTGGTGCAATATCGAAATAGTGGCAAAGGCATTGCAGCGTGCTCGGTCCTATTGATAATGGGCTTGTCCATGCAATCAAACATCAAATCAAGATCCGGCACCCTTCCAGGATACCTCTTGAGGAGCTGCAACAATCCCCAAATCGTAAACAGAGTCCGACTCTGCACGCAATCATAGTAATAATCCACATACAATTTCCCACCAAGAATGACAACCCGAAACGAGGCAAACTCCTTGGCTGCCATCAAATGAGCCAACGATATCCGAGACTTGGACCAAGGCTCAAGATCACGATGTATCCATCTGTAGAAATCAGGACATTCCCCTGACTTACGAGTAAAACGGATCGGGCTGTAACCAGACCCAATCCCACAGGAGAGATAAGAGCATTGAATTATCTTGGAAGTCCGAGCAATCTTTGTTTCATTATTGAAGGTCTTGGCCGGAAACACATGCCATGGCGTAGGTTCTAAGTTGTGACCAACAATTGTTTTGGTCTGGGAGGCCAAGTCGTCCACCTGATTGATACAATGCCACGTTGAAAAAATTAGTATCAAAAGTAGACATGCACATAAATTTGACCAGGGAACAATGCCGCAATTTATGATCATGAATCACACATTCTATTGGATAAAATGCCATAACAAATGCACATGCATAGCAGAAATGGACAAAGAGGGAGGGGGAGAGTGAGAGAGAATAACCTCGAAAAGGATGAGGAAGGCGAGGGAAAAGGCGATAAGGAGAAGGACGAAGCGAGGGAAGAAGGAAGGGTTTCGAGCTGGCTTGCGGTGAGGCAACGCCATTTTTCTCTTGTGATGAGGATGAGTAGGGGTAGCAGCATTCTGCGCGTGTTGTCACTATAGTCATCTATCTCAATATTCTATGTATTCTCTCTCTCTCTCTCTCTCTCTCTCTCTGGTAATGAGAAATGTTCTAACCACGTATGATCTGTTTGCGCCCGTTTCCGTCTCCTACTCCCGCGAAAATTAAAGACTATGTTCTTATTGGTAGTTGCAATTAAATCTCCCTCCATCACCACCGCTTAATAGTTAATATACACCAGAGTCCTACTCCGTCGCTCCTCTCCCTCCCTCCCTCCCTCCACTCCCTTCTTTTGCGCCCCCGAAAGCCTCTCTCCTTCTTCGTCAGACCACTCGTAACCGTTTCCGCAATGGGATAGCACGTGGCGGGGTTATGGTACTCCGTGCCGGAGCGCCAACTCCGAGAGCACCGCTTCTCCGTCCCGCTCGACTACTCCCGCTCTCAGCCTTACTCCGCTAAGATCTCCGTTTTCGCTCGTGAGGTCGTCGCTGGTAATCTCTTCCTCCTCCCCCCACCCACTCAATTCTCATTCTATATTCGTACTCCTGCTTAAAAAAAAAACCCTTCATTTTCCTTATTGAAAATTTATTATCAAATGTAGCTTATAAGGAGATTTATTATATTTTCGATTCTTAGATTTTAATTAAGAGATTTTAATTCCATGTAAGTATATAGCTTATAAGGAGACACTTGGAAATGGTAGCTAAAAGTTTGAAGATGAGGCTTGGATGTGGATTGGGGATTTTAACATAGTAAGGAAGCACCATGGAAGGCTGGGAGAAAATGGGATACATATTAGAGATCAAGATTTTAACGATTGCTTGTACATAGTTGGTATGGATGATATAAAAGTAAGGGTTTTTACTATACCTGGGATAATTAAGGAGAGGGAAATGCTAACATACGGATTAAAATTTATAGAGGATTGAGCAATAATGCTTGGCAGCAAGAGTGTGATTGCTGTGAAATTGTAGCTATTGAACTTGGAGTTCCTGATCACTGTCCTCTTGTGGCCACTATAAAGAAGGTTGCACATGGTAAAAGACCTTTCAAGTTTTTAACTTCTGGATGGCACACAATAAGTTGAAGGGAATTTTGGAGAATGGGTGGAATAAGAATGTGGATGGAAGCCCTATATATAGAATCAGCAGTAAGCTCAAACGTTTTAAAAATTCCATTGAGAGAGTTGAATCAGGATTTCTATTGTATTATCAGTATGAGAGTTCAGGCTACTGAAGAGGAAATCTATGCTATCCAAAGACATTTAAAGCTATCTCCAACAAACAATTAGAGCAAGGACGGAAAAAGATATGATGGCGGCTTATGCTGATTTGAGTGTTAGTAAAGAAAGCTTCTATAAACAGAAATCCAGAATTAGATGGCTGCAACAAGGGGATAAAAATACTGGTTATTTCCATAAAAAATGACTGGTAACAGGAGCAGAAGTAGAATTGTGACTATCCAGGATATGCGAGGAAATAAATTGACCTAATGAAGAAGATGTCAAGAGTGAGATTATAAGATTTTACAAGGAGCTGTTGGAAGTACAGGAGCTTTTGATAAGAGAACTGGCCCTATTCTGGACAAAGTAATGAAAGGAAGTTAGTATATGCTCAGGCATAAGATTTAGTAAAGCCGGTAACAGATACAGATTAAAAAGTGCCATGTTTGCTATTCATGGAGATAAAGCTCCAGGACCAGATGGATGCAATGCTAATTTTTTTCAACAAAACTGGGAAATAGTAGGGAAGGAGATTGTTGAGCCAAACAGATACAGAGATTAAAAGTGCTATGTTTGCTACTCATGGAGATAAAGCTACTAAACCAGATGGATGCATTGCTAAATTTTTCAACGAAACTGGGAAATAGTAGGGAAGGAGATTCTTGAAGCAGCAAAGCACTTCTTTTTTCAGGCAGAATATTAAGAGAAGGAACTGTGCAGCCATTTCTCTTATTCCAAAACCACAAGCCCCAGCTACTATGAAGGATTACAGACCTATTTATTGCCGTACAACACTTTATAAATGTATATAAAAAGTTCTAGTGGAAGAGAATGAAACCTATGCTGCCTCATTTGGTTAGTGGGAGGCAAACTGCTTTTGTGCCGGGGAGGGAAGTAGTAGATCATGTGTTGCCAATGCCGGAAAGTGTGAAAGGTTATCGTTTGAATAAGAGCCCTAGTAGATGTGCTATCAAGCTGGATATCATGAAGGCTTAGGACTGTTAATTTGGTTTCCTTTTTGAGCTGCTAAGCGTGTTAAACTTCCCTATTCAATTTAGGACTGAAGAGTGTGTTACAACAGTGAAATACTTTATTAATATCAATGGCAGTTTAGAAGGTTTTGTTGCTGCAAGAAGAGGTTTGAGACATGGGGGACCCACTGTCCCCGTACATGTTCCGTTCGGTTATGGAAGCTTTCACTTGCATTTTGGACTGCATATTGATCATGGGGATATAACTATCATACGAAGTGCAGACTGGCTCATGAAAGTTTTGCAGACGACCTGTTTATACCGACAAAAGCTGATCACAGTCCATGCAGGTAATTAATAAGGCTCTCAAACCATTTTGGAATTAGTCAGAGATAAGGCTCCTGGTCGAGATGGGTTTACTTTGGCTTTTTTCCACTCATGTTGGGACATCGTTAAGGGTGATGGTTTGAGAATGATGTCCGAGTTCTATGCTAATGGGGTAGTTTGCCAGAGTATTAATTCCACATTGATAATCCTCATTCCTAAAAAGGAAAGATCACTCAACATTAAGGATTTTCGGCCTATTAGTCTTGTGACTAGCATCTACAAGATCATAACTAAAGTTCTATCTCGCAGACTTGGAAAGGTAATGGGTGATACCATCTCTGAAGCTTAATGTGCTTTTGTTAAGGGTCGTCAACTGAATGATGATGCTCTAGTGGCTAATGAGGTTGTAGATGACTAAGAAGAAGAGGCATGAAGGGGTTAATTCTTCAATTAGATTTTGAGAAGGCGTATGATCGAGTTAATTGGCTATTTTTTGATCTAGTTATGGATAGAAAAGGTTTCGATACTAGATGGCGGAGATGGATCCAAGGGTGTCTTTCCTCTTCCTAGTTCTCTGTCATGGTTAATGGGGAGCCCTAAGGAGGGTTTAGTGCTCAAGTGGTCTTCGTTAGGGAGATCTTATATCTCCTTTTCTTTTTGCACTAGTTGTGGATGTTCTTAGTAGGTTGCTAATGAGGTGTGAACCGAGGGCTATTTTAGGGGACTGTTGGATAGGAATTGACGGTATGAAGGTCTATTCTTGTCTGAGGGGCGTGGAAAATTTGCAAATGTCCTCACCGGTCTTCAAATCTTCGAAATTTGCGTCTGGCCTTCAGATCAACTTAACCAATGTGATTTAGCGGACATTAATATTGAACCTTCAATTGTGAGTTCATATTTTTGATCTTTTAGGCTGTCATATTATGAATTGTCCTTTTTCCTATATTAGTCTTCCTTTAGGTGAAAATCCTAGGGCGACGAAGTTTTAGGATCCGGTTATTGACAAGGTTTCTAAGAGGTTAGCTGGGTGGAAAGGTGCTTATTTTTCTGTAGGGGGAGAGTTACTCTCATTGAGTCATGGCTGTCTAGTATTCCCATTAATTATTTGTCCCTGTTAAAGTTACCCACGGGAGTGGCAGAGCGCTTAAAAGGGATAATGCGTCGCTTTTTGTGGTGTGGGTTTGGAGAGGAGAGTAAGTCTCATTTGGTGGCTTGAAAGAAGGTGAGTAAATCCAAGGAAGAGGGGGGATTAGGGTTAAGGAACTTGATTATTAAGAATATTTCTTTGATTGGTAAGTAGTTATGGCGTTTTTCCCTGGAGCATGATTTACTATGGCATAGAGTTATTGGATGCAAGTTTGATGTTAACCATATTGGATGGGAAGCAACCACGAATCTTTCTGCCACGTATGCCAGTCCCTAAAAGTTCATTTCGAGTTGTTTTCACCATTTCTATCCTCATGTTCCTTATGAGGTTGTGATTGAAAATCGAGTCCAGTTTTAGGAGGATCACTGGATAGGTAATTTTCCTCTTAAGGTCTCTTTTTCTCGTTTGTTTCGACTTTCTAGTTTTCATAACGAGCCTATCGCTAATCCTTCGAATCTTCAATTTGATCTTCGAATTTGGGTTCCTGAGCAAACAGGGTCTTTTTCTGTGAAGTCCTTCACTAAAATTCTTCGTCCATATACACACCTTGACTTTCCTCTTTACCATTTCATTTGAAAGTCCAAGGTTCCAATTAAATACAAAGTCTTTGCTTGGTCAGTGGTCCTTGATTGTTTGAATACTAATAATTGGTGGCAAAGGAGACAGCCGAAAATGCATATTCTCCAGCTATGTGCCTTATGAGTATTGGAGCTAGTGAAGCTCACGAGCATCTGCTTATGTATTGCTCGATGGCTCGAAGTCTTTGGTGCAAGTTGTTTGGGGTACAAGGTGACATGCATTATGCCTCGCGGTGTGGAGTTCATTATGATTAGCCATGTGGGCTTTGGTGGGTCGCGGGATGTTTCTTTGCTGTAGGATTCTGCCGTATGCAGTTTGTTGTGGAATATCTGGATTGAGAGGAACTCTCGGATCTTCAAAAATCGAGAGTTATCGCTTTCATTGTTGTGGGAGAAGATTACTAGGCAGTCTTCTCTTTGGGCTAGGAGTTCTGGCGCTTTTCGGGGTTTGTCTTTTGAAGATTTGGCTAGAGATTGGAAAGCTGCAGTAGAGTAATTCGTGTGTGGGTCTGTTGTTTTTTGATGATTTTGCTGGATTTCTTGTCCGCCTTTCTTTGCACATTCTTTCTCTACGAATGATATTCTTCTTCCATCAAAAATAAAATAGAATAAGGCTCTCAAACAGTTTGAGGTCTGCAAGCAAATAAGCAAAAAAGATTGTTCTATTGTGCTGAAGTTTCTGAAGAGGTAAAGGCTTAGTAATATTGTTGGGATGCCTTTGGGAACTTTGCCTGTGAAATATCTTGGGGTACCTCACATCACAACTAGGTTGAAGAAAGAGGAGTGCCAATGTTTGATAGACAAGATTACAGCCAAGATAGCCCACTGGACAACAAAATTCTGTCTTATGCTGGGAGGTTGGCGCAGGTGATATTAGTCTTACGTAGCATTACAATCTACTGGAGTAGTTTGTTCATTTTGCCTGCAACAATGATACAGGAAATTGATAATTACAAGTAACTTATGGCATGGTCATGAGACTAAAAAGCAGGTGAAAGTAGCTTGGATTGATGTCTATTTGCCAAATGTGAGGGTGGTTTGGGAATCAATCAATCAAATACTTAAATGATTGGAATAATGCGTTAATGGCTAAACACCTGTGGAATATATGTGCTAAGAAGGATTCTTTGTGGATTACGTGGAGCCATGAAAATATTCTGAAAAATAGGAATATATGGAGAGTGAAATGCTTCTTGGACTTGGAAGAAAATCCTGAAGTTTGAGTATCTTTAATGATATTATTCATTATAAAGTAGGTAATGTAGAAGCATAAGCCTTTGGTGGGATACTTGGCATCCTTTGGGGTCCTTGGTTATGTCAGGAGAATCATCCATGATGCAGGGGTTGACAGAAGAAGCAAAGGTGAAAGAAATAATAGTAAATGCAAATTGGCAATGGGCCAACCAACAAGCTAAAGCTATTGCTCATGTTATCAGGAACACTACTGGGAATTTTTTGCCTCGTACACACAGTTGTGATATGGCACTATTGGCGGGGACGACTGCTCATCAATATAGTGCTAGGAGTGCATGGGTTTTTATAAGAAGAAAGAAGGATAAAGTGAATTGGTGGAAAACAGTTTGGTTTAAGGGTCATATTCCAAGTGTGCTTTCATCCAGTGGATTATTTGCTTGAACTAAGGACTGATTGAGAGGATGGGGAATCATAACTGAAGACACTTGCAGTTTGTGTCATTTGGAAGCAATGAATTCTTTCACATTTTATTTTTCAATGTTCATACACACAGAACATTTGGGAAGTAATTAAAAGAAGGAATATCATGGAGGAGATTCTGGAGCTTGGAAACACAAAATGGAAAGGGGATGGCCTATCTACTCTGCAGAACAAGTTAACTCATATTGTTGCACACTGCATTTGGCGAGAGAGGAATGCAAGGATTTTGAAGGAGAATAAAAAAGACGAAGGAGGTTTTAAGGGACACAGAGGAGTGGCTAGAAACAGTTTCGCTATTACAAGGAAATTTTGTAGGAATTTTGTGAACTGGACACTTTATAAATACTAGGGCATTACTGAAAAATGCTTAGTGTAGTTGTAATTAGGAGGAATTGGATATCCAGTTGTATAGATGATAGGAGCTGTGGTATGCTCCTGACTATCCAATGTATTGTTCAATTTTTGGTAGTGAAATTCTTACTTACCAACAACAACAACAACAAAGCCTGAATCCCAATGTATGGTTGTACTCAAACAACTTCGAAACTCTCTGCTCAACTTGATGAAACTTTACTGAGATGATTGACATACAAAATTTCCAATCCTTAGTTTTTTAGTGTTTGAAAGTTTATCACCTAAAATGAAACAAAATTAGGCAGAATATACAGATGTTCCATATTTTATGGTGGAAAGTAGATTGTTCTGATAGGAACAGGAATACAATCAGGAAACTGACAGATTAGAGCTTCCTAGTCAAAGCCTTCGCTCTAATAGCTCCGAAGAAAATGAAATATTAGTAGTTATTTAGAGTTGGAGTGAATTTTCAGAGGATAAGTCAGGCAGTTCACTGCAGCTGCCGCCCAACTGCAGAGATTCGGAGTTCGTGTTTGGATCAATGACATTATAATTAAAATGTTTAGCTATATCCATTGAATTTACTAATGAATTCATCTTTTGACTTTTCAAAGCCAATTCCTTCAGTCTTAGGATTGGTAGTTGAACTACTTGTACTTGTCCATGGAGAATAAATTTAATACCTCTATAAGTCCGTTTTGGCTTTTCTTGGCCGACCTAACTAAAGTTCGACCAGATAAGGATTTATGTGTCTTTGCCATATTATAGAAGTTGTGACCCACGAAAATGAAGCCATGTGCCCTCGGGCACGGGCTTACACTAGTGCTTAAATACAAGGAATCAGCAAAGGTTCTGATCAAGAAACTTCATGAACTCATGGATGGGAGGAAGCAGTAGAAACCAAATAGGAGCAGTTGCACTTGATACTAATTCATAAACATGTTCATGAAGGTATATATCTCAAATATACTTTGTAATCCTTAAAGCGCTTAAGAGTTCATTGTAACATATCTGCTTAGGTTAATGTCTCCTTCTCATCTATTGGCTAATCTTATACACACTTTGTATAAACTTTGTCGCTCCCTAGACCATCTCACATGTGTTTTCTGGTCTGCGCCTCCTGCTAACTTTCTTTGAGTTATACAATTCTTCCCTCCATTATATTTGTTGATCGACCAGAAGATTTGCAAAACTTATTCTTATTAACTTTTATTTGAAAATCACTAATATAGATTGTTTGAAGAAAGGCTAATTGGTTTCAGTGTCAGCATAAAGATGCTACTCAAGATTATTTAGAGACTTGGACCACTTGATGTGTTTGTAGTTTAACAAAAGGTGGGATTACTTGTTAGCAATAGATGTATTGTGCTCTCTCTGGGTCTTTTGGAGCAAGAGGAATATAAATGGTTTTGAGAATGGCTGGTATAAATATTAGGCTCATATCACAAGTCAAATATATCACAATATTTTAATATCTCAACATCAAACATATTTCATATATTTTCAATATTTTACTCAAATATCACCAAACATCACAAATAAATATCAAACACTTTCCATCTATTACCCCTATCCATACACTCTCACAAATTAATTCAAACCTTTCACATCATATTCTCTCTCCTCTCTCCTCACATTCAAACCTTTCACATCACATTCTCTCTCCTCACATCACATTCAAATCTTTCACATTATGAGGGCAATTTAGTCTTTTAGTTCATAAACCCATATCACTCATATCATCCCATATTCAAATAGTGAACAGTGTAATATCATCATATATCATCATATATCGCATTCCTGATCTGACCCTTAGACAATCAGATATCTGGAAACTTGGAAAGATCCTGGGTGTCCCTAATTTTTAATTTAATGCTTTCTCCCTTTCCTCCTATCTGCTCGCAAGGCTCTCGTCAGTACGGCTATGCCACCTCTCTGGTTCCATGCGCCCTTTTAAAACAACTATGTTGCTTACCATCAACTTGATTCACTCACGGATGGGCTAAATAGAGAACTTTTTGGTGGGTAGGGTGCAGGCTGAACGAGTCAGGCCACCTCGTGGGCTCGACCCGATTCGATCAGTTCGAGCTCGACTCGACTCGCACTATTTTCATAGGCCGAGCTGAACATCAAATTCGTCATATTTCGCGAGTCCGACTTGACTCGACTCACAAGCCGCGAGCCGCTCCTTAACGGCTCGACTCGTTAAAGCCCAAATCGACTCGCCATTAATATGTCGAAATTTCAATCTAGAATATTCAGATCCAACAAAAGGAAACATAATAACTTAAAAAAGCTAGGCGCATAGGCCCAAGCCAACACATAATAACTCAAAAGACTCAATTAACATTGACTCAAATTTTTAAACACAAAACAAGGTCCGGAAAACACGTAATACTTGAATAGAGAACACATGAGTAGTAACAAATCAATAAAAAGACCCATTTCTTTGTTGGTGCAGATTTGTCAATGCTCGTGAAGGCTTGCCAAGGCCCGTCAAGACCTGCTAAACCCCGCTATTGCCTTGGCTCGCGAAGGCTCACGAAATCCCACAAGAGTCTCACGATCCAGTTATGAGTCGAGTCGAGCCCACCTGTTTGAGCTTCGGCTCGAGCCCGCAAAGGGCCGACACATGGGAAAACTTGACAAGCCCAGCTCAAGCCCGCAAAAACCTTGCTCGGCCAAGCTCATTTACTGGCCTAGGTGGAGCACCTGCTCATGTTTGCCCCGAGGGCTAAGTAAAAACTTACCCATGGTGAATTTAACAGTCACAATGCTGGCTCATGTTTGCAGATGATCTTCCAATGGATGTTTGAAAAAATTCATGCATTAAGGCCTTTTAAAGATGCTGCCACTTTGTTGGCAGAGAAGAAGGATTGGCCTCCTCTATATGATGTAACCACCACTGAACAATAACAAGGTATGCTCTGTCTTGTTGTAATTTTAAAAGCAATGTATCATCCTTTTGCTGTAGGATTATATGCATTACTGGAAACATCCATCAGTCCTGGTGTTTTGACAAAAAGTTTGTAAGATTTAAAATGGGACAGTTTATTATCATGCTAGGCTGTTTGGTATACTGACTCACCTTCAGTTCAACTTGACTCGAGTTAGGTGTGAATCGAGCTCGAACATGATCTTAGGCTCTAGGTGTAAACAAGCCCAGTTTAGCTTTGCTCGACTCAAAAAAGCATGTCAAGTACAAGACTCTTGGTATGTTATATTACTTCCATACCAAAATCGAAGCAAAATTGACACTCATTTTGGATTAGTTGTCTAGTCTTGGGCTTGAGTAGGGTTCGAGCTTGGCTCGTTCCATGATGTAGTTGAGTTGATCAAACATAGGTTCTGTTGCTTGTGCATAGCTTTCGCTCGTTGAGAAATAACATATATGAGGTCAAACACCCGAAGCTCGTCTCAGCTTTGTTTACATTGGTGTCCAACTAATGAGGTAAATGAACGATTAAACCTAGAATGCCATGTTTTTGTGCCACTTGGACCATTTGTAGGGTTGCCTTTGGTCAAGTGCTAACCTTTTTCCTTTTGAAATGCTGAAAGGTACTCGTTGCAGCTGCTGGTTATTACGAAGACATGTTCGTTAACTTTAACCTGGCAAAGCAGACAGCTTCCGAGATAGCTGGGATTAGGCTGTGGATAACTAATGAATACATGCATTCTGGTCTACGGGATGGAGCTGGTCATGTATTGGATCATTTGATGGGTTTGTTAAAATGGGAAGAAGCCTCTGTTTGGACTTGGGACTTCAATTTTTGATTTATAAATCATTCCTTTATTTCTTGAATTTATACATGTAGTCCATTAATTCTCGAGAGTTATTGGGGTCGCAAATAGCTAGTTGCAAAATCATCTGGTTACTTTTTGGCTTAGATAATAAAACTTTCACGGAGTCTCTGCCTTATAATCTGTTGAAGATATGTAATTATTTGCCCAGATGGATATGGACTATTCAGAGATCCTTTAATTTTATGTTTACCTTGTTCACTCATGTAATACTTGGGATGTGCCAGTGAAATGACAGAGTTCATCACGCTTTGATCAAGTGGGCCATGTGACGAACCATATTTCTGGCTGTTTCTACATTGCAGGAGAATGACAAAGTCTCATGACTTGTACCTCGCAACTAGGTAGGGGATTTTCTTACTGGCTTGAGCCAAGTATGTCTAATCGAAAGCTAGAGCAAATCACTGTTTGGATTGGTGATATCTGAGAGACAGAAGTAGGTGAAGTTTCTAAGAATATCACTCTGGTACTAGAGTATCCAAATCCTAGACATGTGAAGCAACATTGAGAGCAACTACGACACTGACAAAAGTTGGTCTTCACAAGGTATATTTTATAAAGATACTTCCACCTAGGCATAATCTTGTCCAACCAAGCAAGATCCGACAATAATATTGGCTGCCAGAAGAAGCTCAAGTTGTCCGTGAGTAAAGGAGAGAGAAAATCCCCCTTCTCCAATTACAAGTTGACACATCAAACTATATCTTCAC
>JAOWAN010000049.1:6650469-6670667 GCA_028566635.1 Lobelia cardinalis
CTACTGAGTCTGAGGGAATAAAGTAGAGCTTGGATCACTTTTTGAATGCTCTCTCACAACCCTACTTGGGAGGTCCCGGCTTTGCACCCATCAGTACCTCGAGGGATTACTCTTGGGATAGGCTTGAGGACACCATAATCGTACCGTAACTGCTTGGCTAACAGTCTCAGCTGTTCCTCCATACTAAGCCAAATAACACACTCAGAAAATGAAGCACCTCAATTCTCATTTTAAAAACCTAAGAACTATGAAGGAGAGTTTTTAAATTCAGAAATCGAAGAACATGAAGTACTTCAGTATGAATTTGGAATCATACCAATTGTCCTCTCGAAGTGAATCATGAAATAAGTAATCACACCATATATTATAGTCTGGGTTGCGACGTACGGGATCTCCACAAGGCCCTGTCAACATTGAACAAAAAAGAAACTTACTGCCGACCCACACAAACATGATAGAAAAGCTAATACAAACATAAATGTCTGCTAGAAGTGAGTACTCATTCTGAAGTTTTTATGTATTTCTTTTAAATTACATTTGTTCGGAAACTACTCCCGAAAAATGATACGCTATTAACAAAACTTCGTCACATCACTTCTTTCTAAAATGCACGCAGCAATTTGTTTTGTTGGAGTAATGGTCAGTTATTTGTCCTATAAATATGGTAAGGGTAGGTTCGCGTAAGTGAGTTGTTACACAATAGGGCGCCAAAAGGTTGCAGAAGGAAGGTGGAAAAAAGCGGACTAGCTAGACTACAAGGGAGGGGATACCCACAAGGACAATGTATGATATCGGGATAATCTTCGTGTTGTCATGTCAAGTGTTAGGAGGCATTTTTAAAGCACATGTTCGTCTGACCAGGCGCTGGCAAATGGTCATTGGTTGGTCCATACGCCCTAGGTGACATGGTATCCCCTGAGGGGTCCGTGTGGCAAACTCCGTGTTCCAGCCTCCACTCCAAAACCCTTGGCAATCCCATGAAGAGCTGAGAGGACCTGCACGTGCGAAATGGCTACTCCACGCTGTCCCCTAGCCGTAGAATACTCCGCAATGCCAGAAGGTTGATGCAGAATACCATGTGCTGATGAAAGACAAGTGCGCCCTGCATGGCATCTGGGTACGAGTACATGTGTTGCGGGTAAATATATAGCAGGTTCCCACTTGAGACCCGTGGTGCAGTTGGTTAGCTCAATGCAGAGGGACTGGCCCTCATACTTATGCGGATGGTTTCATTCTAATTTTGTGGGTAGCCTATTGGTGCAGATCGTAGTAATGTGGGTAGGTCCCATCCTACATGTCCCAAAATATAGTGTATAATCTCTTGCAAAAGGAGTAAACAGATGCAGCATGAGATAATTAAAGAATCTCTTCAGCGAAGCAACACACAACAGCAGAATCCAGATTAAATTGTTTGTTTCAGATTATTTACAATGAATGAATAACAGTATCAAAATGGTAAAAGCAAGCAACTATGATCTGCTGAGACACTTACCTGTGCGATAGCATAAGGGATTGCTGAGTACATTCCAGCTGCTCTCTCTCGGTAGAAAACTGTTCGCTCAATCGAGACTACTGGTTGTACCGAAGACGAGTTGTTAACACCAAGAAACAAGACTGAAGTATATAGAGCCCCCATAACAACCATTAAATCTTGAGTGCTGTCCCTGCAGTATCATTCAAACTACAGTGAATATGTCTGATTCATCTGTGCATGCGGTTGCAGAACTTGACGGCTCGTAGAGAGCAGATGCATCAAGCCATCAACAATATGTTCACTACTTCGAGAGTTCCATAAGTGAACTAACAATATCTAGACAGTGATACAAATAATCAAACGCCTCAATAGAACCTCAACCCCAACATTCAGTCAGATGCCTGATTCCTTGTATCTTCATTCGCTTTAGACCCTCTCATACGTTCTCACCACCTGACCATGCTCTTCTAAATAACTAAAACACAACTTAATTTGGAGGCCAAGGTTAGAGAAACCGTGATAAGTTTAAGGCTGCTACTGGAGTTCTTCTCCATCTCAATTATTTGAGTGATGTGGAATTTAGATTTCCAACACACTACTATTACAAAGAACTGTTTACGTACAACAAAAGGAACAAACTCACAAGAAGATTTGGAGAAAAGAGCAGACACAGAAAAAAGGGTGATTAACAGTTGGGTTTAATTATGACTTGTAGGCTCTCATTCATGCTTCTACAGCTAGCTGTATGCCACTCCAGTTAGGAAGATTGTGGTTTAGGAGTGATTTGAGCTGATTCCCTTAAGTGGATACCTATTGATGATCAGTATTCAGATTCAATTGATTCTCTGTAGTTTTCAAAATACTGACAATGTTTTGAAAATGTTAAAGAACACTGAATACTTACTTGAGATTCAGATACACAAGTAAGCATAATTAAGAATAGTTATGAGAGGAAATAGACTATAATCCTAGACGAGGATCTAATCTGAATAAACAAATACTGCAAATATGAGCAAGATTTCATAATATTAATCAAAAACTTGTAAAAGATAACAGAGCTACTGATGCAACTAGTTTTCTGGTATAGAGTGATGAAATTTTCTGAATTCTGATAATGAGAAATACCATTTGTGTTAATCACAACTCGTCAAGGCTTGATATATACATAGTCAAGTTGGCTATCTCTTCACACGCATGCGAGGTTCCGATGTGAAGGGAGGGTAAGGCTTGATATACATTGTTGGGTCCTCTCTCTAACAGCTTAAGCTTTTAGAAAATCTAAGGAGAGAGATATTCTACTACACTCTTTTCCCTATTTTGCTTCTTCCTGTTCTGCCATAGTAGAATTATTTTCTTTTCTAAGTCTTTGTGGGTTTCAGCTCTTGCTTTGTTATCCCAGGCCATGGAGGCTACTTTCTAAGTGGTTGTTTCCTCGATATGAATAATGAACCACTGTTTCTAGAATTGTGAGGTAGAGCCTACTTGGTGTCAATTAAGGCATGCAGTTTCAAAAAAAATTGTGAGAGTCTTAGTATTGTACCTATATTTCATTTTAGTCAGTCAGGAAAGTCGATCTCAACATACCAAAACAAGAGCGCATTTAGTAGACTGTAAAAGGGGATCTGAGCATTCCAAATCTAGAGATAGGTAAATGAAGTGATATAAAAAACCCATAATAACCAAGATTAAGAAATCAAGTATCAACTAATATACACAGTCAGACACGCAAGATCTTCATTACAATCATATAACTGTTTTCTTTCTTGTGTCTTTCTGAGAGAAAGGCATCAATAACTACTTTAGTTTGTTGGGATTCATCCTCTCAATGAGAAGCAATATATGTGGCTGATTTGGTGTATGAACCATGAGCTACAATGTATTTGGTTGGTGAAAATTTATCATGTGATACATTCACTTGGTAGTGCTAATTTCCAAAGGTACATTGTACTTGGTGAAGATACAATGAATCTGAATTTTCTTGAGTCATATCAAGGGCCAAAGGGGTTGAGATGGTCTTGGTTGGAGACACCCTGGAAGAAGAAGTTCAGATATTGTGGAAAGAGGAATGTAGTCCCGTCGAGAGGGAGAGCAATGGTGAGAGTATATAATTTCACTAGGTTTTGAGTGGGTGTACAAAGGTCTTATTCGGGTGGGTAAGGGATTTTGTGTAGGTTATAAACACGAGAAAACTTTGTAGTATATTATTCTCCAATTAGTGAAGTTGGTGGCTTTCCGTAGAGGTAGGCCGGTAATTGGCCGAATCACGTAAATCTCTTGGTGCTCTTTTTTATTTCCGTCATATTTTTTTGTATAGGCTTCTCTATCTCTGCACAACAATTGATATCAAAGCCGAAGGTTCATTTTTGGTTGTTGCGTGCTTTGTTCGAGCGGGATGACTGATCTCAACAATTATGGAGTTCAGAGGTTCGATGGAACGAGAAGCTTAACGCTTTGGCAGAGAAGAGTAAAGGACATCCTAGTTCAACGAGACTTAGCAAGGGCGTTGAAGGGAATGGATGGTAAGCCGAAAAAAATGCCGGAAGATATCGAGGAAATGTGTATCAGTACTATTCGATTGTATATTGAAACTGACGCGAAGGGATTTGATGGTTCTAGCAGGTCCAAATCCAAGAAACGAGGGAATGGTGGACGTCGATGCTACAAGTGCGGGGGAACCAGGCCTCCTCAAGAGAAATTTTCCGAATTGGAAAAGGAAAGATGATGGCGCCGCAGAAAATTCGTCGGGATTAGATGATAGAGATGTTCTCACGGTCTCGAGAATGGGCACTACTTCTCAAGGGCTGCGAGGGGAGTCATGGAATGACATGCGACGGAAAGGTCCTGCTAAAGGGAAAAGAGTCGGTGGTTTATATCGTCTGGTGGGGAGTACGATTACTAGTACTCGGACTTCGAGGTTTCGTTGGAAACGGAGTGCAAAAGAGTTTCCAAGTAGACGATAATGAGAAGGAAATTCCTGCTAAGGAAGAGGTCGTATCGAGGTCCATCCTTGGAGCCGACAAGTGATGTCGACTCGGTTTAAGCTGCACATAGGATTGGCCGAGTGTGAATCAAGTGGGTGGGGTCAAGTTCTTGATTCAGATATGTGTAGCTGGTAGAAGTAAATGACCAATTTTACGTTTGTGGAACTTACAAATGGATTATCTCTATTTTTGGCTCTTGTGATGATATTTTTGCTCCTCATGTGTTCGGAGGGGGAGATTGTTGGGATTCATCCTCTCAATGAGAAGCAATATATGTGGCTAATTTGGTGCATGAACCATGAGCTACAATGTATTTGGTTGGTGAACATTTATCATGTGATACATTCACTTGGTGGTGCATGTTTCCAAAGGTACATTGTACTTGTTGAAGAGACAATGAATCTGAATTTTTTTTGAGTCATATGAAGGGTTAATCTCCTAAGTATAAAAAGGGTTGAGATGGTCTTGGTTGGAGACACCCTGGAAGAAGTTTTTTTCAGATATTGTGAAAAGAGCAATGTAGTCCCAGAGCAATAGAGGGGTAAGAGTATATACTTTCACTAGGTTTGAGTGATGTACAAAGGGCTTATCCGGGTGGGTAAGGAATTTTGTGTTGGTTATAAACACGAGAAAAATTTGTACTATATTATTCTCAAATTAGTGAAGTTGGTGGCTCTCCGTAGATGTAGGCTGATAATTGGCTGAACCACATAATTCTCTTGGTGCTCTTTTTTATTTCCGTCATTTTTTTGCACAACATAGTTAACATCTAGAATCCTAAATAAGATATACTCCCTAAGAAAGATTTACCAACTCCATGTATTCCCAATATATAATATCATCTACATTCTGGCTTCTTATCATTCTCAGGATTTTGCTTTGGTCGAGTTCATATCATTATTACTAGGAGAAAAGCTAACATTGTGTTCTTTTTTGGTCGAGCTCATGTCATTTTTCAATATTCCAATCCCTATCCCTAAGAGGAAGGTTGGCAATCATCTCAAACTGAAACAGCAGCATTAGCCCTTCTAAGATATGAAAAAGGTCAACAAAAGATAACAGGGAATGAACATACTAGAGCTTCAATTCTAGAAGTATGAACATGAAGAATTACCTTTTTGAACCTACATCCCAAAATATAGAGCCAATGATCAATGCACTCAATGTAGTAAAGAACAATCTCACAGCATTGTATGCTGGACTTCTCCAATATACACGATTCTGCTTCCAAAGACAAATTCTGAATTGGGCTAGCGCATTTTGAGAAAATGTAGTAGAAAATTTTAAGGGCTCTGAACCAGGGAGTGGAGTACTCATCCGCTGAATAGAAGCTTCAACTTCCCTACATCCGGTTATATATTTAGATGAACAGAATAGAAGATACAAAGAGTCTGTGAGAAAGAAAGACAAGTCAATTAAAACCAATAAAAACTACCTATACTGCTCAGAATTTCTGTATATATCTGCAAAGTCTTGGCCTATTCTTGCTTCAGCAGCAGGTGTGCTGATCTCAAGCATCCAAGTTGCTGGATTATACTCCGGAGAAATAGGCGGAGTTCCATGGATTCTCTGTCAAAGAGAGTAAAAATGTGAGTCAAGTACTTTATCAATTTGATGAGTAAACAAAAAGAAAAAAAAATACTACTTTGAGGTGATCATACACATCAGTATGCAGTTCACAAGAACTAAGCTAAACTTTGATAAAGCCAAATCTAGTTCAGGTGAGCTATGATAAAAGAGAGTGGATTGTGAATGTGGAAAGTGTGAGTAATGCAAGTGCATAATCTTCGTTCCTTCTCTACAGAATCTAATATTTCAATATATTAAAATTAAAGGTTTAAGTACGTGATAAGTGTACAAGTCTTGAAAGAAATTTGTAAGGAGAAAAGCAGGGGAAGGGTGTCGCAACTACAGGTAATTTTTATGAGGAACAAAGAAAAGACTCCATCCAGTCCTCCAGTTTAAAAGATATTTGACAAACCAACTTTTAAGCGTTAAAATTTCCTTTGAATTGCACTTAGGCTATGCCTTATTTTGTACGATGTGAGTTAAGTATTACATTATTCACAAGAAAATAAATTTAAAAAAAACTTGGGAATTCATAGCTTAAGAAATATGGTTATGTTTTAGGACAGTCAAACGATGCAATGTATCATATAGACCTATTTCTTTGGGACAAATGGGTAAAAAGATGGGGCAAAGAGAGACCAAGTAATCATACCTTAATTGACTTGTTCAATCCACTTAATGCTTTCTTTTCATTTTTCAAAAAGAACATTTGTCGCTTCTTACTAAAGTACCAAAAACAACTTATTCCATCTGTTCTGCGCAAAGAGCCCACTATTCTATTTTGGGATATTTCTCTAAAAGAGTCAACTTTCAAAAATTAAACTATACATATTAAGACTTTTCTCAAATTTTCTCTTTCGTGTTCATAACATGACAGTTTCCTCACGCATTGAAGAAAAAGAAATTATAACTTTAGTGTATATAATTTATAAAAATACAAAGTAGTAGATATACAAAATGGAAAAGTTTGACTTTCAACCGTGGACTATTTGCATTGTACGGCGGGAGTATAACATATCAAAACGACCAATTCTTGGTTTTATAAATATCAAGAGCGTGCAACAGAACACTGGATATACCCTGTTAGGGCACGAGATAGCTAGTCGTAAATGAGATCACACATTAAGCAAACATCATAATTCACTAATGTATCAATGAAAGATATTCACTGATAGTGACCTACGAAAAACCCAAAAGGTATGATTGCATACTTGAATGGACAAAGTGAGAAGGGTTCAGAATAATGAGAAGTTGAAGAATCACCTGAAAATAGTTTATCATAATTTGTGACTTCTCACCAAGTTTTCCTCCATATATCACCCGTCCACCTCGTTTCATCAGGAGGAGCTGCGCATTAAATCCAATGATTAATCAATCTTACTAGTCTAACGATCTAATAATTTTCAGAAGATTCAATGACGCATAGGCAAGCGAACCTCATCAAATGCTTCAAATATTTCAATACTTGGTTGATGTATGGTGCAAACCACCGTTCTTCCAGTATCAACAGTATTCCGCACAGTTCGCATCACAATGGCTGCCGCACGTGCATCAAGTCCAGATGTAGGTTCATCCATGAATATTATAGAAGGATTTGCAACAAGCTCAACTGCAATTGTTATACGTTTTCTTTGCTCTGTGGATAAGCCTGAGCTGCCCGGCAATCCTACTAAAGCATGTCGTAATTCATCAAGCTCAACTAATCTCATTACTTCTTCAACAAACTCCTGCAGAACAAGGAAGAAAATTGCATAATTCTGAAAATCAAACAACTCCGCAAGAGTGTTAGATTGAAACAAACACGTGTAGAGAAGTTGGAAAACTCACACGTCTTTGTTCTTCATTTACTTCCTTAGGAAGGCGTAGACAAGAAGAGAACCAGAGAGACTCAAACACTGTCACTTGAGGAGAATGTATATCATTTTGTTCGACGTATCCGGAAATTCTTGCAAAAGTGCGTTGTTCTTTTGGATGACCTGAAATCCTAATATCCCCTTCTATATATCCACCAGTCTTCCTACCAGCAAGCACGTCCATCAATGTGGTCTTCCCCGCTCCACTTGCCCCAACGAGTGCAGTAAGAACGCCTGGTGAGAATACTCCACTTACATTTGACAAGAGTTGCAATTTCTTCTCTGGTACACCTTGCATAGTCATCTCCTGAGATGATCAGATAATTCTTCTTTTTTGCATTAGTTGAATCTGGAAATTTAAGGAATCCAGAAGTACATAAAAACATACCTTCGGCATGTCAACAAAGTAGTTGACATTGTGGAACGTCATTGTTAAGGGTTGGAATGGAAGAATCATTCCCTGCTTTCTTGCACAAGCCTCAACTGCAACTCGATTGGCTGAAGATTCTGGAATGCCTGTATCCATACAAGTTTATTGTGCACGTGAATGATTAGAGCTCTACATATATGCACAGGTCTTGAAGGATATATATTAATCCTGCACACTAAGAGGTAAAGCTTCCGCTACAGTTATAGATAACAAATCATTTAGAAGTTCGAAAGATAGCTCACCAGCCTTCGTAGCTGAAGTCTCATCTACGTCATGGAGAACCACTGTCTGGGACTTTTTCAAAGCTATGGGAGCAAACGACACAGATAAATGATTATTTTGGGAAAAGCATGCATAAATGTTGAACAGTTAGGCCATCTGAAAAAAATCACTTACGATTTAGGTAGGCCAAAGCCAAAGTCACTATGATATTGAATGTCAGAGCGTAAAGTAACAAAACACCAACCCCTAGCCAATACCAAAAATTATCACTGGGTAAACCATGTGATTTAAGAAGGCTGTATCCAAGTGTAGTGTTTCCACCAGCAGGTATCTACATAGTGAGAGTTTTCCAAGCTTGATTAAGCCACCATACTTATCTAAAGAAGAAAATACACAACTATTAAGTAAACACTGCAGGTATTTAGTAAAAGTAGCAGCAAACCTTCATCCATCTTGTGGCAGTAAATTCATTAACGGCAATTGCACGTTGCCCATACGATAAAGGAGACACCCAGAAACCCCAGATCCACCATGGCTTGATCATTTCTAAATTAGAAGGAACTTAAGTCACAAAAATAACTTAAGATTAAATCATAGTGGATATAGATTGATGCATTTACCTCTTGGCATAATAAATCCACCCAACAATAACGTAATAAGTAGTCCAGCTGATCCAAATGTATTAGCAATTATGATATCCCGTGCGACTGAAGCCATAGTCCGGAATAGACCCAAAGCCATTTGGTGTACCGAAAAAAGGACAAGCATGAAACGGAAAAACCTAAAATAATATCCAAGGATTAATATATGAGAATGACAAACTTATACTCCCACCATTCCCAAAATATGCGTCTTAACAATTTTGTGTGTGAATGTGGTGAGGAATTAAAAACGTGTAGGGTGCTTTTGGAAGGGGTTTTTGAGGTGAGTTTGTGGTTTTTGATTTGGTTTTGTAATGATTAAAGTAAATATTAAGAGGGAGATAGATAGAAAGATTGCGAGATTAAGGAGAGAGAAAAATCAAAAGCTACAAACCACCTTAAAATCCACTTGGCCAAATGCACCCATAGTGTCTGGTGGAAAAATCATTTGTTACAGGTTCAAGGATGAATTGTAACATGAATATCTCAATAACCATAATCTACTGAAGCTTTAGAATGCCTAATATCCTCATCACATGCAGGAGTGTTACTGTTTTGAGAACAGCGGGAGTAACTGGAATGTCAAAATGAACTTGGAAAATAACCGATACCTCCCGGCACTAGGGGCAAGTCCAACGGAAAAGTACACGACACAGGACCATACAACAGCTTCAATAACTGAGTATGGTACACGCAGCATCCAACTACATAGAGACCATGCCCATGCAGGATAAAAATGGTTATCTCTTTGCTTGTAAAACACAGGAAGCCGGAACATCAGAAGTGGCAGCTCAGAAAACCCATTGAACATCATATGCACCAGCGAAAAAAATAAACAGGACAGATACAGGTTAGCATTTAACAAGTCTGTTGGGTGTATTCTTGTCCTTAAGAACATAGTGCATGTAACAAATCCAACGAATGCAACCTGTCAAATACAATAGAAAATTTTATAAGATAGCTTTATATAACGTTTTCCAAATGAGCTTATAGACAGAAAAAGTATTTAGGTTCCATGCAAGCAGAGGAGGTTATAAGAATATCAATCGACTAACAGAAGTGGCCATATAACCAAATAAACAACCAAGAAGATAATCTAGTTTCCAAATTGGAGGAGCATTGATACTAACAGATGTGGGTATAAGTGCTAAGGATAAGAAGTTGGCAAACGACGAACCATATTAGACCTTCTACCAACAGCCCTAAGAATATTCTTGTTTCTCCCGAAGTAATCTTGTCATAATTCTTGAGATCAACTCCAATTCCAACAAAGACTCTGTTATAGACCTTCCTAACTCTAAAAGAACTTTCCTGTGTAACCCTAACCTATAAATAAAGCCAACAAGGTCAAGGTAAAGGCCAATGCATATGAATGTAAACACACACGATTTCTGTCCTTATCATGCTAGCCACTGACTTGGGCATTGGAACTAAGCTACAGAAAAAATAATAGGGTGCTTATGGTTAATATATATGCTAGAATTTAGAAATGACCTATTATAGAGTCCATTTGTTCATGGCACAAGCACCAATGGAAGTGAATAATCAACTGAGTTTACTGTCATGAAAATTGGATCATCAGATGGTCTGAGGTACATGTAACCCTGAATTGAAAGAAGGATCTTAAATGAAAAGAAAAAAATGTTGAATGGGGTGAATTTATCAAAATAGGGCATAAAAAGCGATATTGTTAACCGCTGGCTACCTTTGGTTCAGCATTGGTGTGAAATACAGCTGACAAATCGTGATCCAGATTAGAGATAATGCACAAATCAAATGGACAAAGAACATTAAGGAAAAGCCTCAAGAATTGACACATGAATCACATGATAACAAAATGTCGTAGCAAAATGATTATTGTGCCTCCCTAGCCACGTCAATAATCCCTAAGCTCAAAATAATCCCATCAGTCACCTGGTTAGCAGTGTAGTGTAATACTTGAGCAACAGAAGCATTAAGAAAAACTCTGCTTTCAAGTAAGGAAGTGCGAAGAAAAAAGAAAATAATGGCATAAATTTCTTTATATTTTCAGATCAAGAAATTAAATTAATGAAATAACCAACAACTATACTGCAATTCCTTCCCTTAAAGCAGAAGGCTTTGTGCACTGAGCCTCATTTTCTATATTCAAATTTAGCAGTGCAAAGTCCTGCACCAATATGCTGCAAAAGATTTGAAGTTTTGAACCCACCACAAGAATAATGCGACGCCACGAAGAGAAGTGAACCAAAAGTGCACCAAACCCTTGATGACTTATGTTTGATTTGACTAAAAAAAATTGCGGGTCTCATCCCTATAAAAGAATAACAATCAAAAGTAGAGAATAAGGAATTTTCTGCACTTTAGGTGCACTTCTTCTGGTGGATATAGCGCTACTTTTACAAATAAGAACACCATTAAAGTTCAACATTGTGGTACACTTTGAAGCAAGCATGCAGTTCTTAATCCTCAGTGGAGTAAGTTCACAATCCAGCCCATGTATAACGGACTAACTCAACCGAAGCTTTATCATCCTGCCCACTTATAAAATTAAAAAAGAAGTAAATGGTAAAGAGCTACAGCGACTGATAGGGAAACGAAAGAGTATATCAAGAAGGCAATAACAACTCTCATCAATCTCTTTTTTCCTCTTTTCTTCTATGGGTTAAAGGAGGGCCGACAACCAAGAGATATTATTCAGGAGTTGTGGAAAGAGCAGGTTATCCTTGTCCAATTGTCGTCCAATGGTCTAACAAATTCAAAAATAATCCAATCAAAGCCCAGTTGTTTCATTTGTAGAAAATCCGCTTTAGAAGAATCACAAGAAGTAACTAAGCCACTAACATTTAACCACATCATGAGACATGGCCGGGGCAATGGGGTTGGCGTGGGAACCATGGGCCTTACAAAATCGTGATTTCAAAATATCTTGTAATCCCTCTGTCCCAAAATGAGTCACTTTTTGACTATTTTTGGTCAACTCCAATAATCACTGACTAAATATTTATTAAAAAAATTACACGTCATAATGAATATATAAAAATATATTTTGATAAATTATTTATTATTCTTACAACAACTAGACTATTAGAATCTAAAACATAATAAATATTTTGTAAAAATTAATTTGATAAGATTTATGTCCACTTTTCAACAAGAAAGAGTGTCACTCATTTTGGGATGGAGAGAGTAATTCATTAATGAAATATGTATTGTAGTTGTTCAACCCCCTCAAACTAAAAATATTTAAGAGTCTGGGTTCGGCATTGTCACGAGGACTGATTGTTCCATAGTATAAATAAAATAGACTGGTGATAGTTATAGTATGAACGAGGACACTTGACAAGATGTTACAGAGATCTGTGTATCTGCAAATCAATATGCCATATACTTATGCAGTGTGTTTCCATCATCTTTAATATTCCTCCAATTTTCCTATTGGACCATTATCTGGTACTGACAATTTGGATTTCTCTTTCGCTACATAAAATTAAATGTAACTATCTTAAACATTGTCCTTACAAACTTTTGTGCCCGTAATAGAAGCAAAAGAGTCTACTTCAACGAGTAGCAAGTATATGATGCAGTGTTGAAAGAAGCAAACACCAGCAAAATAAAATGGAAGGTTATGTTTACCTGGCATGTTCTAAAAATATAAAGGAAACTATGCCTTTTAATCAAAAGCACTTCTCTTTCAAAGCATGCTATAAAGAGCTCCCACTTCGATACAGCAAACTTTTTTCTTGTAAGAGCTGAAGGATGACCCTTAGATTTATCAAAAGGAACAGAAAGGTAGGCCTCCAGCGACTTTCCATATCTGGAATTTTTGAAAGCTTCCGCAATTTTCGGAACTGGAAGGAATTCATATGGTTTTGAAGAGTCAGCCCAGTACTGCTCTTGATCTTTTCTTGAGGTTACCTAAAATGAACGTTAATTTAGACCTTTGCCGTCTAAACCTCATACAAAAATGAACTAACCGAAAGAATAATACCTCTTGAAGAAAATCTGCAACTCCCTTACGAGGTGGCATCTGGAAACCTAATGATTCAAAGAACTCTACTACTTCTGCTCGAGGGCCTTGATACACCATGTATCCTTCTGATAGCAGCACCAAATCATCAAAGAGGTCAAATGTCTCTGGGGCGGGCTGAAGAAGAGCCATTAGGACTGTTGCATCCATTTGATGAACAAAATTTCTAATGCACATAACTATTTGGTATGTTGTAGAGCTATCAAGCCCAGTGGATATTTCGTCCATGAAAAGAGTTTTCCTGGGCCCAACCACCATTTCTCCTACAAAATTGTGAAATGCCTACTGCATTGTCAGAGAACAAACCCATGACCATTGAAACAAGTTTAGGTAATTAAATTTCAAAGATAAATGTGTGTGTGTGTGTGTATGTATATATATATACTTTTAAGAAACTAAGGCATGTGCAATATTGAAAGATAACACTAGGATTACTGTGAGAAAGCATACGTGATATGTGATTCTCTAATCCTAGAAAAAAATCAGGAATATGAAAGAAAATAGATCAACACATAATAATAGAGATGCAAAAGTGTGCAGACATACAACAACCAAACAAACACAGACACACACACACACACACACACACACAGAGAGAGAGAGAGAGAGAGAGAGAGAGAGAGAGAGAGAGAGAGATGGAGAGGAAGAGGATGAGGATGAGAGACCTGTAGTAACTCTCTTCCGTTGACCTCCTGATACACCCCTAAGCATATCATTGCCAACAACTGTATCTGAACATACATCAAGACCAAGGACTTTCAGAACATAATCTGTTGAGATACTGTGCTTCTTACCACCGACTGATGATGCCTGAGAATTTAGATTTTGATTAAACAAATTTCAGATACCAACAACATGATTAAAGACTGGGACAAGTATATAGAAGCATAAGTTTGTTATGACACTGCTCAAATCTCAGTCGGACAACCTTCATAAAGGCATCAATTTCAGGACTGGGGCGTATGTTCTTTTCCTTCTCTAAGCGAGTAAGTTGCTTCATATTCCCTGCATACATGAATGAAAGGGAAAACGAATTGCATCATGATATATAAATAAGAGGAATCTTGAGTGAGACTTCATACACAGGAAACATTAATGCACGAGATCCCATCAGAACTCCGAAGTTAAGCGTGCTAGTGCGCACGCCCAACCCTTTTTGATTTTTGATACCGAGGTGCGGTCTAATGGTAAGACGCCTCCCCTGTTTCCAATAGATCACCACGTTGGGCGTAGGTGGGGAACCACTAATAATCCCCTTAAAATAAAAAATATCAAGAAATTGCTAATGCTGACACCTCATGTCTACCCTATGATATCTAACACTATTTCACAAAGAACACTTTGACAATCAGAATTGGATGGCTTTACAACATCAATCAAGCCTCAATGGAGCAATGTGGATATCAGTCCATAAGAGCAATAGCGATAAGGAAACCTTGAAAAAGATTGAAGTGCCCACAGATTTTCTATATCATAAGGTAAATATTCTTGGGTTAGGGATTCTGGATCTCTTATACACTTTGGCCATTGAATGGATTCTTACAGTCAGAAATATCAACATTCAGGATGATATTTTGGCAGAGACAATGGATATCTATAGGTGTGTCATTTAGCATACATAGTTAGGCAATTAGACTACTGGTTGCAGTTTGTCCCATAAATCGCCTGCCCTATCTCCACCAACGAAGGGGGATGTTCAAGTTGCAAAACTGCTTTCTTAGAGGTAGGGATGTCATATCCCTTCAAATTTTGCGTCACTTCATGTTGTATACTTTTGTTTATTGGTCATATTAAGTTTAAATATTATCATTTTGTAGAAAACCAAACATCGAAATTTAGCTCAACTACTATCTTAAGACTGGAACAAGAATAGCAGGATGATAGCACTTCTGGATTTTTGACGACAAATGTCAGAAAATTTAAAGTAACCAAAACCTTAAGTGAGAAAAAGAGTAGAGCTGTAGTATCAATGGCAGTTGCGGTAACACCCCCCCTCCCTTCCCAACACATAGGGATTGCAGCTCCTAACCATTACGATTTACGTCCTGAAAACCAAGAAGCAGTATTCGGGCGCGCTTCCGTAGTGCAGATGCAACTCCTTGAAGGGGACATCCAGGAGTAATGCCCTCGCCACTTATGGGTCCCAGAGAACTTGTACGGGAACACAACAAATGTGCAATGTAGGGCAGTGTGTGGGCTAGGTAAAGGAAAGAAGTGGCAGAGAAGGAATGTGGAGTTTACAATACCAAATTTCTCTTTTTGTTGTCTCATAATGGCGAAAAAGATTTAAAGGTCATGATAGACCGGGTCATTTGATGGTAGTATTACTTGCAAGCCTGTCATGTGGCCACCATCGAATGGTCCACATGGAGGGATCCTCGTTCTAGACGCCAATCGAAAACCTTAAGTTATCCCGCAAATGGTTTTTGAGGCCCATACGCCCATGAGTAATGGAGGCATTATTCCTTTCCCTTGCAGGGAGTTGCCTTTGTACGATGGAAGGGCCACCGCATATTGCTCCCTGTGTTAGCGGGATGTTAATCAAAATGGTGAGGGGTTGCAACTGCGCCACGGGGCAGGGACGGGGGGTATCCCTCAACACATTTGTTCTCTTAGCATTACAGTGCATGTAGGAGGCAGCCTAGAATCATTCCCCCAAACGGGCGCTTGGGACATGTGTCCCCACTATTATAGGCCCCTTAAACCTTTCACGGGACACTTTGTTTTTTGGATTGGAGGCTAGAGCGTGGGTCATTACACGGACCAGGGAAGGGGGGCTACATGGCTGCAAGAATAAAGGTACTGGGAAAACCAATGCACAACCTTAAAATTCAGCAATAATGCAATATATAGTCCAAATTTCAGGATTTGCAAATATACATATTGCAGACAACAGATAGAAGAGAAGAAAAGAAAAGAAAAGAAAAGGAAAGAGCACAATTCTAATGAGTGACAAACCTGCAAAGCCTTCACTTACACCTTCACATCTGGCAGCAAAGTCAAAAGTTTCTCGTACGGTTAGCTCTGCAATGTGATTATCTGTTTGGCCTATATAAGCCGAAGTTCTTTCAACGCAAAACTCATCAAGCTTATGACCATTATACGTAATGTTCCCGCTTTTCTGGAACAAATGTGCGAATTAGAAGCACTATCAGTATTCAGTACTAGAAAAGACCGCGGAAACATTTATCCTTCAGCTATGCACACATTTGGTGCTTTCACCTAAGGAACCAACAAAACTTCTATCGTTGAGACCAGGAGTCTTTCCTAATCCTCAAAAATGTTACTTTGTATAGGTAAATTTCTTGTTGTCCAGTTTCTAAATATTGGCTAAAGCTATTTTTTGGGGAAGAATAGAGTATTTTTACAATCGAGATCAAGATAGGCGAGCAAAAATTTAATCAATCAATGGTCGCAGTGCATTAACATTCGCTCCTGTAATTACGAATTTCAACAAGAATTCCAAAAGAAAACTTCCCGCGTGTAAAATGTGATGAAATTTTTTGTTCATCTCAAACTGAAGTCAGCAAATGAGTATGAGGACTGACCTTTAAGCCACCTTCGAGCTTCCCCGCCAGAGCTAAAAGCAATGTGGATTTCCCACAACCAGGAGGTCCCAAGAGCAGTGTCATCCTGTCATCATAATAATCATCATCAACATGCATAAACACAATAAATCTTTATTGATCAATACATTTAAAAACCGAACGGAAAGAAAGGAAAAAAAAGTAAAAAATTTATTGCATCTTTTTGGCGAATATGATTTATAAACCAACGATTTCTAGATTTCTTTTCCCTTTTCGTAGTTTTTTTGTGTTCATCGATTGAGCCTCCTTTTTCTCTTGGTAGGTGCCAATTTTTTCTTAGTGGTATACCCACATCAAAAAATCAACATATGTTTTTTTATGAACATATAATTATGAATTACATATATAATATGCATACAATAATTATATTTATAATTCATAATTATATATTTTTTTAAATTGATCATGTACATAATTCATGATCATATATTCATTTTTTTTTTTTATGTGACATAAGTCATGATCATATAGTTGTGTTCATTTTTTTGAACTATAAAATTGATCATCAATTTACTATTCATCCGGAGCAAAAAAAAAGTGTAACATGAACCTTACCAACTGAATCAAGAACAATTCTATCTATAGTTGCACAAACACTTATAATAACCAACATATTATTAAGGGTAAATTACACTAAATTCACATGTGGTATACTATAGATTTTTGAATATATCCCTAAGTTGTACCCAATAGAAAACCCTCATGTGGTTTCAATTATTGCAGACCCACAAAGCCCATTCAATTCTACATTTAATTCAGAGCATGAATCTGCAGTTACAGAGGAAGGGACATTTGTAAATGGAAGCAACTATTATGGACGGGTCCAACTGAAGATGCGGCACAGTTTCAGGGCTCAAAAACGTCAAGAACCCGATTTCTCTCACACGACTGGTCACAAAAAAGTCTTTCGGCTCTTATCTCGCTTTTGCTGGCACTCAAGAGTTTGCCAAATGCCAAGATGCAAGAACCTGAGGAACACTTAAGGATAGTACTTCATTTTTTTTGGGAAGAGAAGCTTTAAGCAAAGTTCAAAAAATGTGAATTTTGGTCGGAGAGAGTAGCATTCTTGGGATGCACGGTATCAAAGGATGAGATTTTGATAGATCCAGCCAAGATTGAAGCGGTGGTACGATGGGAGAAACCGACTACTATCACAGAAGTCTGAAGCTTCTTGGGTTCGGCATGATAGTATCGTCGTTTTGTGGGAGGTTTTTCAAGGCATGCTATGCCATTCACTCGACCATGCAAAAGAAGAGAAAATTTGTATGGACCGAGGAGTGTGAAGCCGATTTTCAAGAGTTGAAAAAGCGATTGGTGTCCATATCGATATTGGCATTGCCATCGAAATGGGTGGATTTGTGATATACAGTGATGCATCACAAAAGAGGTTTAGGATGTGTGTTAATGCAAAACGGTAAGGCTATCACATATACGTCAAGGCAGCTTAAGGGTTATGAGCAGAACTATCCTATTCATGACTTTTAGTTCACGGCCATTGTTTTTGCCTTGAAGATTTGGAGGCATTATTTGTATGGGGAGACATGTTAAATCTATACATATCACAAGAGTCTCAAATATATTTTCACACATAATTAGTTAAATATAGAGAAATGAGGTGGTTGAAGTTATTAAAGCACTATGATTGTACGATTTTATATCATCCAGGGAAAGCCAACGTTGTTACTTACACTTTGACTCGTAAAGGTAAGGGAACCTTCGCGTTATTACTTATAACTATGGAGCAGCACATTCTAGATGATTTAAAAGCTCGGGGGTGTAGAAGTCAAGATGAGTGATCGATGGTATACCATCTCTTCTAGAGAACATCGAGGTAGCTCAAGTTGTTGATCCTGAATTGGTTGACATCTTGAATGGCGTGGAAGAAGAGGACGAGTCAGGTTTTCACGTTGATAGTGAAAGAATTTTGCGGTCTAAGTCACGAATATGAGTATATTCAGATCCAAAGCTAAAATAGGAAATTGTGGAAGAAGCTCACCGTTCGAGGGTTATAGTAAACCCAAGCAGTACTATTAAAAATGTATCCTGATTTGTGTGTTCATTTTTGCTGGGACAATATGAAAAGGCAAATAGTCGAGTTTGTATTGTAGTTGTTTGGTTTATCAGCAGGTTAAATCTGAACATCACGAATCGAGCGAAATGATGCATTCATTGTCAATACCGGAGTGAAAGTGGGAACACATCACTATGAATTTTGCGATATGATTGCCAAAGACAACGTTAGATGATGTAATGCTATTTGGGTAATTGTGGATCGATTGACCAAGTCAACTCATTTTCTAGCGATGCGAGTTAATGATTCATTGGAAAAGTTAGCTCAATTATACATCAGGAAGATTGCGAGACTGCATGGAGTGCCAATTTCAATTGTGTTTGATCGTGAGATGAGGTTCACGTCAAAGTTTTGCAACGAGCATTGGGTACTGATTTTAAGATGAGTACAACTTAGGGCATATGTCTTGGACCTGCAAGGTAGTTGGGAGGAACACTTTTCAACTGTCACTAGTAGTTTTAATTATAATAATAGCTTCTACACAAGCATTGGGATGCCTCCGTATGAGACAATATATGGGAGTAAGTGTCGTTCTCCTATTTTTGGGAGGAGAATTGGTAAAAGTCACGAAGGAAAATACAAAATTGATTAATAAGTGATTACAGGTTGCGCAGAGTCGACAAAAGTCTTATGCTGATAATCACCGCCACAAACTTGTGGGTCAAGATGGGGGATAATATGTTTCTTAAAGTATCTTCAACCAAAGGAATTATGAGGTTTGGTATTTGAGGCAAGCTTAACCCTCGATTTGTCGGTCCGTTTGAAAATTTGGATTGAGTAGGAGAGAACGCTTATCAACTCGCATTGCTTGCAATTTTTGGCAAGGGTACATATATAATGTGTTCCATGTATCTATGAGGAGGAAGTATATATGCGCGTTATCTGAATCATGTAATAGAGTATGAACCCTTAAAGAATAAGGAGGATCTCACCTACGAGGAACGTCCTATCCAGATAATAGATAAATAGAATCATGTATTGAGGAAACGTGTCATTTCCTATGTTAAAGTGCAATGGAGTAATCATCTTGAAAGAGAGACTATATGGGAGCTCGAAAGTGAAGTAGGGGAGAAGTATCATGAGCTTTTTGTTTAATAAGGTATATCAAGTTTGGGGATCAAACTTTTTTTAAGGGGGTAAGTATGTAATTAATAACCAATAAAAATAAAACAAATAAATATTTTATAAAATAATATAATAAAGTGAAATAAAATAAAATAAAATGGAAGGAGATGAAATAATAGAATAAAACAAAATAAAATAAGAAGAAAACTAATTTGAACAATAGGAAATATGGGCATTGGGCCTAAATTTCCTAGTTGCAATTGTTGGAATAAGTTGGGCTCTTGAGAAAAAAAGAA
>JAOWAN010000049.1:6670767-6681373 GCA_028566635.1 Lobelia cardinalis
GAAATGAATCAAATTTATGTTTGAAATGAAACGAAACGAGGGGTCGAAAACATCTATTTTTTCCGAAAATACTATTAATCTAAAAGGATTTTTCACCACGGTGGGGTCGGCCGACCCCGCCCGACCCCACCTAGATCCGCCCCCGGGGCTGTGTACACTGTGGCCGTGGTTTAAGATAACTGCAGACCACTACCCCTCGGGTCTCCGGTTACAACCATTACATCAACATTTCCATCCTCCTCACCCACACAGATCATTCGTGATTTATCACAATCAGGCAATCGCCAAAAAAGTTTCGAAATGAACAAGGAAAGAAAATGTGATCATCATTACAAAGTTCATGATGCATCTTCGCTCAACATCTACGTCTACAGATAATGTTACAAAAATACTGCCACCAAAGCAGCTGGAGACTCGTTCGCTCACACTACACAAAGTAGAGGAAGGGGGTGCGCCAGAAAGATTGGCCTGTACTATCTACACGGTTTGCAAAAAGGATCGCTAGAACTAATATGTGGGCAGGACTAATGTCTCTTTTTACTACTACATGCAGGCAATTTTTTATAGGGTCTTTTCAACTTTGAGCTCTTGCCTGTTTTACCGAACGTATCATCATCCGAATCATCATCACTATCGCCCTTTAACTTCCGGTTGAGTTTCTTCTTATCCGTTCCGCAAAGAATGATCCTCTTTTCATCTGTGTGTTCCACAACCTCAGACCTCTCCTTGGGCCTCCAAATGAAAAGAGACCTAGTGAAGCAGCAGAATTAGACTACAACATGCAATTGATAAACAAAAATTTGCCGACAGAAACACAGGATTACCTTGACACAAAACAAAACAGAAAGAAAAAAGAGAGAATAAATAACTAAATAAGTAGCTGCAATCACGAGTGAATGCTATCAAGTCATCTTTTGCTTGGTATTTTAGATCCTTCCAATGGACAGTAAGTCATATGTAGAACATAAATCAAAATGGACACTATAGTTGGCCAAAAAAAAAAATTATTTGTTTGATATATATATATATATATATATATCTTTTTGTAAGGAGTTATTTCTAAACATAGAAAAGCACTTGACCGTTGTTAAGTTCCCCTAACTTAAGGCTACCCAACATTAGATTTCTCAAGCTAAGCACAGATTAAGACTGCTGCATTGCACCGCTGTTTGCCATTCCTAACAAATGGACACAAGTCACAGATGTCCTCTGAATGCCGAGTTCGAACCCATGACATGTAATTTAGTTTATTTTGTGAAATTTGTAACATAATATTTTGCCAGTTTGACAACTAGATTCGGAGCATAGACCTTGGCCTATTCCAAATTCATGGCTTGAAATTGAGTTGACAAATATAGCAATATAGCATTAGTCAAAAATGTACTGATACAAGGAATCAGTGCACTGGTGAGGAAGATGAGAGTACAAGTGCATAGATTCCGAACCTTGAACTACCCGATGCCAAAACATCATCTCTTGGATGTAGCTTGTTCACAGGAGTGATGGTTGTAATGTTTGGGTCCATGACCTCAGCAACCAGTTGCCCTGTGCTGATGTCTATAAAATCAATCGGATGCAAGGCAGCTCCATTATAATTTTCACTAATATAACGCCCAACAACAACCAGGGACTCTGATGGGTCCTGCATATGAGGAGCACATTTAATAATTTGAACTTCTGATATTTTTTTAAAACGAATCCACAATGTTAAAAGTTAGAATAATCATGCTACAAAAAAGCAGTTTCACCTTTGGGTCCCATTCAGCTCGAAAAGGAGTTAGATGTCGATTAAAATCATGACTGTGTACAATTTCTCGGCTTGGCAAAACAAGATTACCAAAAATAGAATCCCAAACACGTATACGATTGTCCTGAGATGTCGTGAGTATTTTGCTACCACTTTGTGGCGAGAAATACGCAGAGTTAACCACGCGTTTGTGCGAAAGCTCACACAGAGAAGATCCAGCTTCTAATCGGCGGATATCCCATATTCGAGCCTAGTGGTGGTAAAATTGAAAAAGTTAAAACTAGCGAACAGAAAAAAATCACATACAGTTTCATTACCTAGGACACTGCAAGATTATACACGTTGATTAGCTGTATAGTGGCAGAAGCACTGTAAACTAGGAAGATCTAATCAAACGAGTAATGAAGAAAACTTACAAAGTGATCATTTCCGGCACTCAACAGAAGATCGGGCTGAATCGGGTTGCAGTGCAATCCCACAACTTTGCTTCCTTTCTTATGAATCAAAACAGATTCCCCAACTTGTTCGTTGCATCGCGTATCCAACCTAGTGTGTGGATCAATGAAAACACATTTAACATGGTTTTTCCCCGCATAGAAAGCATAAAATATAGTTGCATATAACCTCCCTCTGACTCCGACTCTCCAAAGAGTTGCTAACTATTTTGGGACGTTTCACTTATGTCACAATCTTTATGAGTTTTCTATTTAAACTTGTTATGCTACACAAAAAAAAAAAAAAAAAAGAAGCAAAACTACTTGATCCTTATAACAAAGGAAACTACTGGAAATTTATTTTATCCTTTGAAAGTACTCGGAACTTTAGTGAAGCCGAAGGAGTACAGATAATTTGAACTCTTTGACTGGAGCGGATGTAGCAGTAGATGTGTACCAATACAACTCCAACAATGAAATACAAACCCCGAAGGAGTGAAATAAAGAAGGGGTGAAATAAGAAACGCTGGACAATTCTAATCCCGTCAACTGGGCCAAGGAAGGCGTGAAATAATTCTTCATTTCATTAGTTTTGTTTCAGTTTCCTTCAGAACAGTTGGTTTTGGTCCATCAAGGAATAAAATCAGTTACATTAGTCAATATAAATGGAAAAAAAGGTAGATGGGATTCCATACAAGTACAAATATCCGAAGTTAAATGAAATAATTCTTCATTTCATTAGTTTTGTTTGAGTTGTTTTGGTCCATCAAGAAATAAAATCAGTTACATTAGTCAATATAAATGAAAGAAAAGGTAGATGGGATTCCATACAGGTACAAATATCCGAAGTTATCTGCAACAAGCACAAGACCTTTCTCAAAGTTCAAGTCCATTCCATAAAGCATCCTCCAACTGCTGGGGCCCTGAAATGAAATCGCTAATGGCTTGAACCAGGAAATTTAGGGTAATAATTCAAGGAGCTATCAAAGCTAAACATGCCAAATATTGACATACCCAGCAAGAAAAATATGTTCAAGACACTGAATTTCAATCACACTATAAATAATGGATTAATGTATTGTTAACTGCAATGCTGGTTTCATCATAACCATCTTAAGCACAAAAGGTGCAGGTTCGAAATGAATTTCAAGTAACAGGAATATATTCCATAATAGATATAATTCAGACTGTAACAAACCTCAAGTAACGGGTTCATAATTAACTTCATACAAAATGATGTTTAGTAGGCAGGGCAACATGTGTGAGCATGAACACAGCAAGAGCAAGAGCGTGGAACAAAAGATTTCCGAAGTAAAACGATGATCCGAAGTCTTGGCGACATTCCATAAAATGTTTTAAGGAAAAGCAAATGATAAGTAATTGCAGGAGTCTAAAAGAACAAGTATGAAATCACAAACATCACTAACCTAAAATCCATTTTAAGTTTCGTGTAGACCTTGATTAATAAAGACCCAGACAAATGAAGATTCACAGTAAATTAAGAAAACCTTGAACATTGGCTTCATTACGAGGAACCTCCTGGAAATGAGGATGCGCCAGTTAAGAGGCGTTTTGAATAATTTCCAACTTCAGTGTACTTGGTCCAGCTATAAATTCTTTCCATGTTGAAAATCTTTCCATACTTCCACACATGATACATCTCATTGAATATAGAACTGCTTTAACACATTACCATAAAGGACTACTCAATGTTCTCATCCCAGATTTGGTTATCCCATACCAACGTGGAAAGAGGGGTCATATATATATATATATATATATTTCGATCTCTAACCACGTAGATATAGATACTGTCAACTACTAGTACTCCTAGTAAAAAGATGACGAGGGTAATGTTTTTAACTTCGTAAAAAGAAAAATAAAAAAATACCTGCCAACCACTAGGATTAAGGTTCATCAGCGATGAAGAAATTCCAGTCTCCAAGTCGGTGCAACTGACAGTTCCATCTGACGATGCAGCATACACTGTTCCATCATTTGTCCAATTAAACCTGAATAAAGAATCACCTTTTATTAAGAACCAGGAGAGCTAAAAGATGTGCTATGACTCGCTCATGGAATTAATAATGTAATTTCAAATGTACATAGCGACAACTTACTTCATGTTGTTAAGTATGCATGTGTGAATGTTCCCGTAAACTGTTTTTTCATATACTTTCCCATAATCCCAAACTCCGAGTTGTCCTTTCTTCAGAAGATACCAATGAAACGGAAATGAGGAATTTATAATCCAAAAACAACAGTCTCCTTCAATCAGCGTACTGTTAACACTAATTAATGTAAATAAGCACTGACCTTATCACCGGATAAAAGAATATTATTACAAGTTGGATGGAATTCCAAGCATGTAACTCGTCTACTGTGGTATCTGATAACTGCAGCATTCACTTGATCTGGAACCACATATGCCGTTCTAATCTATTGCAGATCAACATACAAGGAAAACAGGCCGAATGAGAAAAGCGCATAAACTACATAACAGCTGTAATTTTCTTGCAAAATGGATGACTCTTATGATGCCATGAAGCGTCAAACGATCCAAAAGGCTTCATCATGAGCAAAGCTGGAACCAGCAGAAGATTTAAACTCACATATCACATGAAACAAATATTGTCCATCACTACTGAGGGTTATATAAGCTAGAGAAGGAAAGGCAGGTAGAAATTTTTACAGAAGTTAAAAGGAAAATGAGCACTACACTGGGAGGAATTAAGTAAAAGTTTTATTACTTTGCAATTGCGTGTAAAAATATAATTCGACATTGGAAAGTGAAAATTCAAAAACTATCACATGAATAAATTATCCAAGAAATTACAAAACACTGTACGTAACAAGCTTTACCTGAGGAATGTTAGGAGTCAGTTGACGATCAAAGAGATAATCCAAGGAATTTCTTTTATGTTTTCGTGGTGCTGGGATAACTCCATGCTCCATCGCCACCCGATGAGGACAGGAAACAGTGGTATGGCCTTCGAAATCCAAAGTGGAATAGGAATAAGGAAAATCAATCTCAGATCATAATTACAAGTTGACATGTTCCATAATAGCTGACAACAAACCAAATAAGCTGTGGAGCACAAGTTAATGGGTCAAAATCTACCAGAAACAACAAAAAATTTCGACATTCAAACATGTTACAGCAAAGTAGTCTGAAAAAGGCCCGTGAAAGTAACCATACCGAAAGCTCAATCATCAAACATCTCTAAGCTTTAAAAGTACATACCTAATATAGTATAAAATAGATCAATTGATGTGACACTTAGGTCTCTAATCAATGATCTATTTCACACATTCAACCCCCCCCCCCCAAAAAAAAAAAAAAAAAATTAATATTTTCATATTCCTCTAATTTTTAAATAATACATTTAATTAAAAAAATGCACACCACGTGCCTAGAGGCACGGGTATACGTAGTTAAATATAAAAATAAATGGCACGTGTGTGTTGGGGTTATCCCACCTCAATGGAATTGATGGGTGTTTGGTTAGTAAGTACGAGGAAAGCCTCATCTTTTGAGCTAGCGCTTGCGATGGGAAGACCCAAAACACACTCCAACCACTCTAAATTGTTTAGGCATCAGATCATTCCGCATACTGAAGCGCATTTCCAGCAATAAATTGGGAATATTGATACTGATATCCTCGCGGATGCCAACCAAACTACTTTATCTCATTCAAGCATTTCTTCAAATATCACAGTTGCAAATTGACAGTCTACCTACCAAATCGAACGGCTAGCACATAAACAGTAATCCGGAAAACCAATAAAGCTTCATACCCACATCAAATAAAAAAAAAAAAACCATTTCAAACCCAATAAGAAAACAAAGAAAAAGAAAAGAGTAGAAATAAAAAGAACGAAAAAGTACCAGGCATTTTGCATAGAAAACAGGGTTTCATTGGACAGTCAATGTAAGTAGCCCCCTGGAACCCCGCTTGGTGACCCGTCTTCTTGCACACCTATTAATCACAAAATCACACATAAAAATACCCACCCAACGTACACACACATGAGGAAAAGCTTTTAAATTTCATTCTAATCAAAGACTGTACCTTTCAACTTTATCAGTACCAAACACACAATTTACATTTTTATTACCACTACTTTAGAGCGAAAAACTAAAAAATAAAATAAAAAAGGAGTCTTGGCATGAAACCAATAGAGTTTTCTCTTTAAAGAGACTTACTTTGCAGACTTTCTTAAGAGTGAGGGTAATAGGGGTTTTCCCTTTCTTCTTCAACACCAAAGAAGCCGCTTCTAGTTTCTCCTCTTCCTCATATATTTCCTCTTCTTTGTCTTCAACGACGTCGTCGTCATCTTCTTCCTCGTCGTCCAACTCTTCATCCGAGCTCTCTTCAGAGTCAGTTTCTCTCTCTATAACCACTTTCGGAAACGGCATTCTCCTTGTTTGAGGTGCCATTTTCGGGCAATTTCGGGGATGGGGATGGGATTAAATTAAACTGAAATGGGTTTCATAGGGCACGGCGTGTCGGGATTAATTTGAAAAGGTCTTTTGGGGTGTAGTCGTAGAGCATTAGAAATAATGGGGAGGGAAGGAAAAAAGGAAAGGAAGAACCGACTTCGGAAACGAGAAGGCACTCTGGTGTAAAGTTACGGATAAATCCTTTTGCTTTTGCTGCATCCTGGACGATTTTTGGCTTCATGATTGGTGGGTATTTTGGACATTATGGATTTGGCAAAATGGCGGGAGATGACGTGGTTTGTTATCGGCCGTTTAGTTCTCGTCATCACGCGGTTGTCACGTGCCTTATGCTTACCGAAGCTCCTGTGTGTAGGAAAGTATTACACTAATTTTTAAAAAAATATTTTTTTCCTATTTCCTTGGGCTGCATAGAAATACGGTTTTGGGCTTCTGTTAGATGTGGGTTTTTGGGCTTTGGATGAGTGTGAGCCTCCTTAAGTTTGTCTATGTCGACACGCATCTTCTATCCCCCAATTGAATATTTGATTTTAACTTTAGAAAATTCAATATAATTTATATTAAAACATTATTTTATTTTATTTTAAGTTTTAATTTTTATTTTTTTTAAATTAAAACCCCTCTACAACATAGTACAGGCTTGCAATATGCAATATAATAATGGAAACGTGCAGTTAACACAATTTGGAAAATGTTATTTTCAGCAATTAGTTCATAAGTACAATATGCAAGATAATGACGCCTCAAAGTTAATGCATTTGTGAACACTGATGTAAAATCGAGCATAATAAGACGAATGGAGTAAAGTGTATGGCTTGGTCGCGTTGAGTGGCATCCGCGATTAGCGATATTTGCGACTCCGGTTGAGTGGCATCCCAAAATATTTAATATCTATTGGTGCTAGCCAATCTAGGCCTGCATCATATCGGATGTATGTAGTCAGTGTCTGCCTAGACATCTATACTGTTGCTGCTGGATGTCGTCCTCTGTTTCAATCTCTTTTCCAGTGATCAATCGAGTCGATTGCCTTGTTTGATATAGTCAATTTCTGAGTTTCGTTTAACCTTTAAATGCTGCTCTAACCGGTTCTGATTCCTTCACAACTCACCTGTCAAACTGCAATTCATAGGATTTTTGTGAATGTATCCTAGATTTGATACTGTTTCAATGCCTCGAGTTCAGATTCAGTACTTAGACAACTACATTACTCATTTGCTAGCTGAAACAGATCTCAAGCCTAATTAGACAACCTAGACATATCTCAAGCCTATTTTTTGGTGATTAATAAAACTGGGTACCCAGCCCCATCAGGTGCCGTCTGATTTCTTAAAAAAAAACTTTTTGGAAGGAGAGAAAAATTATCTACATAATTATTAAATGGAGTTGACTTCGAAAACATATAATTGTACGTTAAGATGCTGCAGTGATACTCATACAATGATAGGCGTGATCGTAAGAAGGGTTTGAACTTTAAACAATGTAATCCACCGTTAAACTGTATCTTTTGGAATTAATTCCAAGATTTTTCAACTTAATTTGTCACTTAAATTGCACTTTTTCATACGAGAATTTAATCATATAGGGATTTTTGGATTGTTAGTGATTCTCCGTCTACCTTCATCGTGAATAGAACCCGTGACCTATTGAAAACAGGTGAGGTATCTTAACACTAAACTGCACCTAATTGTCCCCTGAGGGTATTTACGGTACTGTTCACTTATCCAAATGCAAGAAAGTACACACTAAGGAACAGCGAAGCTTTCTTCTATAGAAGCTAAATTAGACAGGTTCTTGTATTTCTCCATTGCAAATATGCTATCTTTGGGTTTTACAGCACCACCGCCGATAAGAACAAGTGGTGAAAAGCTTGCTCTCTGTCCCAGAAAACCCATATCTTTGAATCTTGGTAACCAAACGCGCCATCCAATCATTTCGCTTTCCAAATCCAAGAAGGTTGTATTTGCATCAGCTTCAAATCCAGATGAAGGTCATCTAGAAACTCACATTGATGAAAGTACTGCATTAGTCTTGCGAGAGGGTCTAAAAGCAGAACTCATGCCAAAACATGTGGTCATGTTCATGGATGGTCACCGAACATGGGCCAAGAAGAAAGGCTTGTCACCAGGAGCTGGTTATGTAGCTGGTGGAAGACCATTGCGAGATGTCATTCGCCTCTGTTGTGAACTCGGAATCAAAGTTCTCTCTGTTTATGCATTTTCCACCGGAAACTGGCTTCGTCCTAAAGTTCGTAATTCTAGACCTCTGACATCTCTGTCCCTTAGTGAGTGTTACTCCCTCCGTCCTAAAACGAGTGAAAACTATTTGTTGATGATCTAAACCAAAATTCAATGCTCATTTTGAGACAGATGGAGTATTGCATATTCATTTTTATTTATGCATTAATTTCTTTATGTTAATGATATATGTCCTAATGGATGGATTATTTTCCTAACTTATATATCAGGGTGAGGTTTCCTTTGCAATGAACATAATTGAATCTGCCCTGAAGTCAGATCCGGAGGTGCTAAAAAGGTATTAGTCCCTTCGAATTATGCCATTCGTTCTCCCTATGTCTAGCAAACTTTGATCATTTGTAACAAATAATTTTCTTTCTTTAGTAATGGCATTCGGGTATCAGTTATTGGAAATAGGGCAGCGCTGCCCAAACACATACTGGAATTAGTAGTGCAAACAGAAGAAGCCACAAAGGACAACACAAAGCTTCACCTTCTAGCCGCAGTTGACTACAATGGGCGATCCGACATACTTCAAGCTTGTGAAACTCTAGCCGAGAGAGTGAAAAATGGTCTCATGAAACCCGAGGACATCAATGAGAGCCTATTCCAAGAACAGCTTCAAACAAATTGCTCCGAGTACCCCAACCCTGATCTATTCATTCGTACGAGTGGCAAAGTTAGGCTCGGCAACTTCATGCTGTGGCAATTGGCCTATACCGAACTCTTTTTCGTGGAAAAATATGCTCCTGAGTTTGGAGAATCGGACTTCATACAAGTCTTGAGCTTGTTTCAACATAGGCAAAGACGTTTTGGCGGGCATGCGTATTAAATATGTACAAGTCATGTATGTATCAGTGTTAGTCATCTGAGAATTTATAACCTGCATATGGCTCTCTAAGCCTATTTTGGATCTTTAAATTCAACTTAGTAGCCGAAATCCACAAAGTAAGCTACAAATACAAACACATTCGAAGAAGCTTCATTTCTGTGATTTTACATTACAATTACATATTTTTGCACCCGATAAATCTGCTGCTGCAAACGGCGACGCAGCCTTGGAGTGCCAAACTGACTCGAGGCTGCGCCCCAGCGCACCGTAATTATTATTTTATACAGCAAAATAATTTATTAATATATATTATTTTTTTAAATGTGTGCACAAATTTAAAAGGTTAAAACCGAATTAGAAATCTTTGTATTAATTTAAAAGGTCATCGGATTGAATGAATGATCCCACATAAAAGCATGATCAGAACTCTAGAAAAGAGGGGTTCCAGATATGATGCTCAGCTACACATGGATGTTAGAAAAAAGAATTTCGCGTAGTCACCTAAGCTGCTAGCATTGCAAATTATTTAATAACTAAAAGAAGATTAAATTAGTCAATTAATTAACTATATTGAACTCCATTGTTGGCGGCAAAAGAAACGTACCACACGGTCCACACTCCATGTATAGGGCCATTAAACATAGTTTTGATCTCAAATGGTGTTTTTTTTTTATGTTTTATTTTTTTAAAATTTTATTTCAATCGTTTAAAAGATGATCATATAGTTTTAAGGGACAATTTCATAAATGGTCCCTCAAACTTTGCGATTTCTGCAGATAGTCCTTCTACTTTGAACTTGGTCAATTTTGGTCCAAGTTTGAAAAAAAAGGACGATTTTGGTCCCTGCCGTCAATTGACCGTCAATTTGGCTGTTAAGTGTCACGTGCTTGTCACATG
>JAOWAN010000049.1:6684314-6701075 GCA_028566635.1 Lobelia cardinalis
TTAAGTTTCTATACGAAAAATTATCCAGAATCAACTTTTAAATTACTACAATCGAATTAAACGAATAAATTATCTTTATTCCAAGGTTTAATAGTTAATAGGGCTAATTCGTAAATTAGAAAGATAGAAATTTATTAACTTTTGTCCTAAAATTCAACAATTTCTAAAATCAAGATATTATCTAAATTCCTAACAATTCAAATGTCATCCCAGTTGATCCCAAACCAATTTTTACGTTATCCTACGGCTTTAATGAATGTTATTACGGCTTCAAAGCTAACTTTGACATAATTTGTACAATTAGGGTTCCAAAATTTTTATTTCTAAATATTATAAAAATTATACCAAAACGTTCACGAAAGAAAATAAACGGTAGAAATATTACCTGTTTTGAATTAGAACTACCCGTAAATTTTCTGGAATTTTTAGAAGTTTTTCCTTCTTTTTCTTTCTTTTTTCTCCTCTCCTTGCTGTTTTTCCCGTTCTTCCTAGGCGGCGGCCGAAGGGCTGAAGCTAGAAGGTAAGTTAATATATCTATATTTTAATATTTTTCTTTTTTTCTTTTTTTTATATTTTTAATAAAATTATTTACGATTTCAGATTATTTAACTTAGTCCTTAATTCGTGTATTCTATAATGTAAAGTTAACTATTCTAACTTTTACTATCACTTTATTTTTATATCCACGTGCTTTTAAGAGATCGAATCGAATCTCTATTCTTATTGTTGACGCGTTGTCCAATTTTTACGTCAAATTTACAAATAATTATTTTTATAATTAATAGTAAATTATGCTTATTTCATTTTCAATCACCACTTTGTTCCCAATAAACTTTGACAATACCAATTTTGTCCCAACTATAATCTCATAAATTATTTCATTTCATCCCAATATATTCCAAAATATAAATAGAAGGTAATACAATATTTATATCTTAGTTTTTAAGTATTTTTCTCAATTTTCTTAATTCTATTTATAACTATTATCGTAATTATTATAATTATTATATTCTAATATTCAATATCAATTTTATTATCATACATTCAAGCATATCTTATTAAATATAATGCACATCAGAAGCACATATAGCATATATGCATGCAATCCTAATTATCAATGACAAATAAAGCACGTAAATGCAACTTAAAATGCCTATATATAATGCAATGACGCTTAGAATATTACAAAATACTTCCTCTAAGATTAATATAAATGAGAAAGAATTTATTGGGTGTTCCATATTATTGCTCTCTCATCAACTAGTGCCATTTATTGCTAGTTCGGTTCAATCTCGACTACTAACAAGTAAAATTTGGTCTATCAAGTTCAACATTCCATTTTCAGTAAAGTAAAATATATCCAAACTCCAATTGGATGTTGCTTCACTAAAATCGAATGTTAAAAATAAACGACATTTTTTTTTATCACCAACAAAGTAAAAATTAGGAACATAGGTGTTTTCAAATCCAAATTTAAATTAGTTTGATGCATCATAAGTCTAACCAAAATAAAATTCCTAAGAAGATTATATTCGGCCAACACTCCGTCTAGGGCATCTTTAGTAGGAGGTGGAGTGAGGAGTGGGGTGTGTGCATTAGGAGGTATGGTGAGGGTGGGGTGAGAGGTGGAGATATAATCCGAAAATTGGGGGGTGGGGAAGGAGGGATGGTGGAGTGATAAGGTGGGGTAAAATTTGACCAATGATTATGTGACATTTGTCACATTGTTGTATTTTGTTTTTATTTTTACTTGTAAATTTAATTACTTTTCATTAAATATTTTAAAGTTTTTATCATTTCTTTTAATCAATAAATTATAAAATAAATGTAAAAATTAATAGTATTTAATGTTTCTAATTAAGTTTTACTATATTGAGTAATACATAATTATAATTTAATTTATAATTAATATTTTATTATTTTATTAATTGGTGTTTTTTAATTAAATTATATTTTTTATTTTAATAATTAATACTAATAATATGAATTTGAAATAAATTAGATGTATAATTTTTAGTTCATTTTATTATTAATGCATTATTAATTATCTTTTATTATTAATGTATTAAGTTTTGTTCATCAATAAGTATTTTGTGTGTTACATAATTATTTTTTATTTTAATATTTTTATTTATATTAATAATGAATAGTTTTAATAGAAATAATGTAATAGTAAAATAATAAAGTAAGATTAAAGTAGTAGGACTTTTAATGTAAATATGAAGGTGGAGTAGTGGTGTAATTGTATAAAATAATATAAAAACTGATGTGGCAAAGAAAGAAATGAAGATGTAGTAAACTTAGAAGGACTCCTGCTAAAGATGCCGGCATCTACAATGCTCATTTTGTCTCATACTCACTCATCCTAGATCTCCACTAACTCAAACTCTCTCATACTATATATTTCATATTTTCGCATAAACAACATCAGTGCTCATACTCTCTCATACTTTGTCATATCATTATTTCACTATCTTTTATTCAATATACGTATTTTTTAATTTTCACTATATATTATCTAACTATATGTTTATATATTTTCATTATAAATTATCTAACTATTTTAAATATATTAAAATGTCAATAAAAAATTCCAAAGCAATCAAAACAAATTTTAATTGAACTAAAAAATAGAAAAGAATATTTATTTTATGGAGCTCATTTTGCATTTCATATTTTATTGAAATAATTGTTAATTATTAGTTATTGTTTATAATTAATAATTATTTTTAATTATTATCTGAAAAATAAAATCTTATTAACATGTGTCATGGTTTGATTGGGTTTTGGAGAGTATGAGAAGATGAGAGTGAAGTTTTAATTTCACATTCTGATCTCATTCGTTTCCCTCTCATTTTCTCTCATCCTCACTACCCCAATGGAAAAGTATGAGTACGAGGGATTCTCCTACTCCCTCTCATCCCCTCTCATCCTTACATTGGGGATGCCCTTAACAGACGGCTAATGATACAGCAGAACTATAGCAAAAGGATTATTTTCCTTGAGTACTAAACTATTCACCTTGGTCTTCAACATCCTTCAGATCTTACTTCAAATTCCCCTGCCTCTTCCATTTCCTCTACCCCCTCAAATTCTGTTCCATCTCAAGCTATTCTTGTTCCTTCTTGTAGTCCTACTAGAGCTAGACACATTACATCTATGTATAAAGACTTCACATGCCTTCCATGCATCCAATCTCAGATTACCCACCTCCTTTGCAGTCAGGTGTCCTCTTTCCAATGATGTCTCATATGATCATAATCTTCCACTATGCTGTTTTTATTCTCAATTTTGTTAGCTACGTAGTATAAATAATCAAAACTAAAACGAAAGAAAGGAAATCGTATGAGATAAAATAAAATACCGAAGGATCTAGTAATAGTTACGATTTCCTTAAACCGAATTTCCGCCCTCCGGTGCTTTCGGATTAACAGGACGAAATCGCCTCCCAGGGCTCCTTCGCAAACACACCGGTGAAGCACATATCGGTAGTGCACAACAACGAGAACTATCGCAGGAAATGTGAGTAGCGAGAGAGAATAAGAGAGGCAGAGAATGTTATTTCGTGTGTCTGGCTTCATCCAGCAGCCAATCTTTTTATACTACATGATTAGGCCAGAAAATTATGACCAATAATGGCCATTAACTGGAATTAATCATAGCAGTTACACTTCAAAAATTAAAGTCATTTCAATGCACCTTAAGTGAATCAGTTATGGTTTTTGAATTTCAAATTCTGCTGGAGCTTTTACCAAAAGATATTGACCAAGATCACACACAAATACGCGCGCGCGTGAGCTGCGCGGATATAAGTAGGTCCTCACCCTCTACAAAACTTGGATGCCCTTAAGGGCACGCCCTTAGATCCAATACAATGTTATATAAACCAACATTAACATTGGTTTTCTCTCAATATGGGATAAATCCCAAAACCCGCTTTCATGAACCATTTTCACGGTTAATTTCGACATTCACCCGATTGGTATTTTTATTCATTTGACCATTCAACATGTATTCCCCCACATTGGAGTAGCACTTTGGACCCACTCTAATTAGAAGTGGGACCCATGGTTCTCTTGGCTCAAAGATGGGTTATAACCCATGCTTTTCCAACAATCCCCCACATAAATGATCAAATTGGCCGTTCTTAACATCTAATCGCATCAAGGAAGGTAGCCATAAGCTTTGAACCGTCTTTAGTGTTACATCATCGGGTATGCAGGCTTACTAGTGTGCAAAATACCTTGAACTGTTCGCCTTTACTCGCATATCGAGACAATGATGTCCACAGATGGTTCTTAACATCTAATAATACTTGGATTGTTCAACCATTACTACTGTAGGCTGTAAATGGATTTACATGATCATGTGCAAAACAGATGGTTCTATATATTAAGTATAAAGCTAGGCTTGTTGCAAAAAGATATACTCAGACAGAAGGTCTTGATTACTATGATATTTTTGCTCATGTGACAAAGATGACTTATGTGAGACATCTTTTAGCTCAGGCTATAGCAAAAGGGCGGTCTCTCTCATCTTAATGTCTCCAATGCCTTTCTTTATGGGGATTTGCATGAAGAAGTTTACATTGATTTACCTCGAATTATCCTAGTCGTACGTAGTTCTCTTCAGGTGAGAAGTTAGTCTACAAATGAACTAAGTCTTTATATGACCTAAAACAAAGACTTTCCACCATTGTTAGAAGTTTTCCACCATTGTTAAGGACTCTGGTTTTATTCAAGCTTCCGGTGATCACAGTCTATTCACTCTCAAAGTTTTTTTTTTACCGCAGTTTGATTTATGTTGATGTTCTTATCATTACTGATGATAATTCCACAGTGATTACAACTCTACAATAGTTTCTTCTTAAGGCTTTTCCTATTAAGGACTTAGGTCTTCTTAAGTACTACTTAGTATTTGAGATTGCAAGAAATGCAGAAGGTATCTAAAACTGGTTTCTCTCGCTAACTTGCGACGGAAATAAAACCGTCGTAGCTATTACACAATTTTGTAGTAGTGACATAAACAGTCCCTGGAAATTATTAAAGATACAAGTCTATTGGCAACTGCTTCATATATACCTTGGGATCTTCTTTTGCTGCATCTTTGTCTGATCCAAAATGCATAAAGAAGATTGATTAACAGATTGATTTATCTTACTATTACTCGTCCAAACTTGGCCTATGCTGTGAATCTCCTTAGTCAATTTTGATCATCTCCTACTCAAGATGCAGCTGCTTTAAGAGTTGTCAAATATCTCAAAGGCACATTAGGTCAAGGACGGTTCTATTCTCTGCCAATAATTCTCTTTAGCTTGCTGTCTATTGTGATTTGGACTCCGCAGCCAATCCTTTTACTAGGAGATCCCAGTTTCTATTCATTGTGATAGCCGATCAGCTTATATATCATATTACAACAAATCTAGTTTTTCATGAAAGGACCAAACATATTGAGATTGATTGTCATTTGGTGTGCAATCTTCTCAACTTTCATGTCATATCCACTCATTATGTTCCCACTGCAGCTCATCCAGTTGATCTATTCACCAAGTCTCTTCCCTCAGCTCAATTCTTTCCTGTGTTATCCAAGCTTCAAGTGAAGAATCTCTTTTCCACTTCTAGTTTGATGGGGGATGATAAAGATAACAATAAGCAACGATAAGGGTGTCCAGTGTTATTATGGTGTCGTGTGTAAATTAATAGGTGGTTATATAATGTTGCGAGAGGCGGTCGTTGAACTGATCGAGCCTTAGTTTTTCGTTGCTTGTAAACCAACAGTGTGAGCCCAGCTTTCCCTTCCGGCTGAACTTCTTCATCTTCATCAATTCAATCCATTCTTGACTCTGATTAACAAATAATTTTGGCGGATAACTTCTTTGTGATTCCCTTGTTGCGTATTCTTTCCAATTAAGCTTGGTGGCAGTGATGGTGTTTTACATCATGTATTCTCTTAGGTGTTCGTTCAGACTAATAATGATAGTAATTTTGGTGTCACAACACAAGCTCTATATATATGCTTATAAAAGGGAAAGCATAACTGGTACAACCTAAAAAGAAAAGTGTGCAACTCTTCAATTGATCACAAGGGAGGGAGTATTGTTAATTATGATAATTATAATCATGATTTTCTTGCAAATTTTACTCTGAACATACAAAAACCATACATGAGTATTCAGACTGGATAATCAATTGCTGGTACACATTGCATAATCATCCACCAAATCGCCTACGCCTTTCCTGGAAATCCCTCAAGACTTTAATAAAATCGGCTTCTGTAAAATCAGGGTGATATTTATCCTCAAAAAATAATTCAGAATAGGCCATCTGCCACAACATGAAGTTGCCAAGCCGCATTCCGCCCCCTGTTCGTATGAACAGATCTGGATTGGGGTACTCGGAACAGTTGGTCTGAAGTTGCTCTTGAATTAGGTTTTCATCTATTTCCTCCGCCTGAATTTCACCATTTTTCACTTTCTTGGCTAGAGTTTTGCAAGCTTGAGTTACGTCAGCTCGCCCATTGTACTGCATTGCTGCTAGCACATGGAGCTTTTTGTTGTCCTTTGTAATCTTTTCTGCCATCGCTATAGTTTCCTGTAGTGATTTGGGGAATCTTTCCTTATTCCCAATCACGGATATTCGAATGTTGTCCCTATGTCAAATCATCATAAACCCTTGCACTTAGCACACTTGCCATTTTGAGATAACTTCAAGCAATTATTTTGATCTCCACAAGAATGAATTCTATCATTTCACTTTGGCAATGCAAACTAAAATCTGTTACTTATATAAAGTCTGTAAAATGGCACTGTTTTGCCATGAGTATATCAGGAAATACACACACACACACACACACACACACACACACATATATATATATATATAGTTATGTGTTTAATGGAAAAGTACCTCATGAACTCCTCCATCACAAACTTCATGGCAGCTTCCATTAGTTTCAATAGAAAAACAACTTCTTCCTGCACAAATATGAATCTGTTTCAGGCTGGCTCTGGCTATATATAGTTTTACATTCCCTATGTTTTTGCTCAAAATTTTTTTTTCTTCTTACAACTAATCCATATGAAATTGACCATTGAGATGATGAGAGAAAATTGGTGGAGAATCAGGAGAAAGGATATATAGTATATACTAACATCCGGGCGAAGCCAATTTTCAGTAGAGAATACGTAGACAGAGAGGACTTTAATTTCAAGGTCGCAGCATAATCGGATGACTTGCTCCAAAGGCTTTTGACAAGATAAATGACCAGCCTCAACAGGCAGATCTCGCTCCTTAGCCCACCTCCTGTGACCATCAATTAATAAGGCCACATGTTTTGGCATTAGTTCTGGTTTTAGACCCTTGCGAGTTACTAGTCCCGCGCTTGTTTCTTCCGTATCTTCACATGGTACATAGTAATGATCATCTTTATAGTCACCACCTACATCCGAAGCGCGTGCAACAATCTTCCGAGACTTGGTACGGGATTGGGAAACAACTTGACGAGGAAGAGTGCTGCGGTTCTGTACTAGGGTCATCAGAGATGAGGGTAGTTTGGGTCGGAAAGGATCGGGATGATATGTTACGGAAGGAGGATGAGGAACAAAAGTTGAGAATGCCGTAGTCAACATTTTTGGCAAAGGGGAAATTAATGACTCTGATTTTTGGCAAGGAGAAAACAGGGTACTGCTGATTTTATCATCTTAACATGCATGTACTTATGCTAGTACTCATTGTAATGTGAGAGTAATTAATTTGCCTAAACATCATTTGCATGTACTTGGATCCGGAGTTCAGATTTTCTGTCCCACTTAGTGTCCCATTTTGTGTTCTATTTTTTTAAAACTCCGTCTCAATTGTTTAAAAGATGCTTTAGAATTTTAAAATTTTAAATTCAACAACTTTGGCAGAACGGAACTAAAATTTACGGTGCCAAGCCCGCCATTAATGTGAACCAAATGAATCGAATGCTTTTGCAAGACAAACGGAAAGATGTTATCCTTGGGTTTCTCAAGTGCTCCTCCTAAGATCAATTATCTCCCAACTTTTCCCCAACAAAAACCATTTGCTGCTGCTGCAGCTTCAATTCTTCCAAGCACTAATCATGCGCAACATCTAAGTAAAACAAATTATCATTCTAATGTCTATACTTCGATTTCCCTTCCTAGATTGCTAGGCAAGGCTCTCTCGGATCAGTCAGCCTCTAATCAACCTGCAGGAAAATTTGAGGAAGAAGAAGAAGAAGCGAAAATTGAAGAAAAATTGCCAAAGGGTCTGCGGGCAGAGTTAATGCCAAAGCATGTCGGGTTGATTATGGATGGTAATAGAAGGTGGGCTGTGGAGAGAGGTTGGATGACAAAACTTGGTCACGTTGCTGGTCAAAAGGCGTTCACACGTCTGGTTCGTCTATGTTCCGCTTGGGGAATCAAAGTTCTCACCGTTTTTGCATTCTCAACTGAAAACTGGTCTCGCCCCAAGGTCTGTTCGCACCTTATTCATCATTCCTTTCTTGTTTGCTTGGTTTTAGTTTCAGCTATACATAATATACTTCTCTATTAATTGTAGAATTTATCTTCGAAAAATTAGTATCCTTTTTTTTTTTGCTTAATCTTTTTAAAATGGTGCAGCAAGAAGTTCAATTTTTAATGAAGTTCTTCGAATATTTGCTGAAAGAAGATACACTGCAGTTAGGAGGGTAGGTTTTTCAATATTCATCTCAATGCCAATTACTTACATCAAAAGTATTAGTATCATGAACTTGGCCTTTCCAGTTTCTAAACATTTTCGTCTGATAACTATAGGAATGGCGTTCGAGTATCTGTTATTGGGGACCGAACTATGCTCTCGGATTCACTACGAGAAGTGATCAAAGAAGTTGAGGAGAATACAAAAGCCAACTCCAAAGTTCATCTTATTATAGCACTAAACTATAGTGGGAAATATGACATAGTACAAGCTTGCAAAGGCATAGCAGAAAAGGTTAAGCGTGGTGTTATTCAATCCGAAGATATTCAAAACGATGGTGTTTTTGATCTTGAACTAGAGACGAAGGTGACAGAGTTCCCGTGTCCAGATCTTCTCATACGAACGAGCGGCGAGTTTAGAATCAGCAACTTCATGTTGTGGCAGTTGGCCTACTCAGAGCTTTTCTTTGTAGAAACAATGTTCCCAGATTTCGGGGAAGCAGAATTTGTTGAGGTTTTAAGCTCGTTTCAGAAAAGGCAGGAGGGCCATTACTGAAAAATAAAAAATATGTGTACTGGCTGCTGCTGGAAACCTCAACAATGCATGTATTTTAACAAATGTGGCTTCTTTTATGTGCTAGTTTCAAGTATACTATAAATTTGAGGAACACATTCGGCTAGCTAATGATTTGGTTATTTCAAACATACAGTACTAAACTCATGAAATATCGAGGTGAGATCGGCACCAGTTGGGCATTTTCATTTTTCGATTGTTGAGACTCAAGATAGTGATTGCAACTCTCGGGAAGTAATGCTTAACATGTTTACATTCGGTTTGCTCAAAAAAAGTCACATCCTGGCTTATGTGAAACAACCAAAAAAATAATAAAGCCAGCAAGCACAATAAGCAAGAAAATGATCTCACTTAACATCTATTACTTTAACTGTACGAATTAACTCTGTTACAAGCGGGAGTGAGTTAAGGGTTAAGAGTCTTCAGCCTTTCAATCCTGACTTATGTGATGAACATCCTACGATTTACCTCCTGCACATTAGTCCAAAACAGGATCGATGGGGAACCTCGAGGTTTAAGTATCAACCCTTTTTTTTTTTTTTTAATAATCCCAGCCATAAAACCTTCAGTACTTTATGCCCAAAAAATACAGAATACGTTACGATCTTAAATCTGAGTGAAACTACACTCTCTAATTGAGTTGACTGGGAAACATAAAACTGTACGTTAAGTAAGATTCAGTAGCTTAATTAATTAGCATGTTATAATTGCTTCTTTGACAAGAAATTAACACCTTATAATTACAATAATCGTATCCTTGATAGACTTGGTTGATAAGCTTATGATTCTACTCTTGACTGATTCTACTCTTGACTTATAATGGAATTGAGATTTTTCGTCCCATTTAATATCTCATTTCATGTTTTATAATTTTTAAAATTTAACACATATGTTAAAATTTAAAATTTTAAGTCGTCTTTTAAATCGTTGAGATAGAGTTTTAAAACAATAGGACATAGAATGGGACGCTAAGTGAAACAGAAAATCTGAAATCTTTATAATGATCCGGAGCTGCAGTTAAAATAATAGACCCGGCCGGACCCAAGTAAACGCAAATGATGTTTAGGCAAACTAATTACTCTCACATTACAATGAGTACTAGCATAAGTACATGCATGTTAAGATGATAAAATCAGCAGTACCCTGTTTTCTCCTTGCCAAAAATCAGAGTCATTAATTTCCCCTTTGCCAAAAATGTTAACTATGGCATATGTATGAATGGTATTGACATGACATACCATTATGTATGAAGATGGTTTCTGCTCCAGTCCGCGACTGAATGGTATTGACATGACAAATCCTTTATGTATGAAGATGGTTTCCGCTCACAAAACACACATGCTTGTATATAGTTTTTGAGCAAACCGAATGTACTTAACATGTTAAGCATTACTTCTCGAGCGTTGCAATCGCTATCTTGAGTCTCAACAATCGAAAAATGAAAATGCTCAACTGGTGCGGATCTCACCTCTATATTTCTTAAGTTTAGTACTGTATGTTTGAAATAACCAAATCATTAGCTAGCCCTATGTGTTCCTTAAATTTACAGTATACTTGAAACTAGCACATAAAATGAGCCACATTTGTTAAAATACATGCATTGTTAATGTTAAAACAATGGTTATAGAGAAAATGATTGAAATTGCTTTTTGATTGATTTATTGATTGATACAATTGGATTACTTTACAAAACTATTTATAGGGTTTACAAGCATTTTAACACTTCCTGATCATACGTTGAACCAATTCAACCTTACCAACCTCACCTATTTCATCAACCTTACCTACTTCACCAATCTTATCAACCATTTTTAACACTCCCCCTCAAGTTGAGTAGTGGGATCTCCAATACCCAACTTGCATAAAGCAGTGTCAAACAATCGTTCTGTGACTGCTTTTATGAGAATATCTATCAGTTGGTCTTCTGAGCAGATAAATGTAAGAGTAAATGTTCCGTTTTCGATCATTTCTTTTATGAAGTGCGGATCTACCTCCATCTGTTTTGTTCTGTCGTATTGAACATGATTTTCGAATATACTAATGGCTGCATTATTGTCACATTTCAACTGAATTAGAAGCTGCAATGAAAATCCAATATCTGCCATCAGTTTCTTCATCCAAAGAATCTCTGTGATCCCCTTCGTGATCCCACTAAACTCTGCTTCTGCGCTTGATAGCGCTACCACCTTCTGCTTTTTACTGCTCCAAGTCACCAATTTTTTACCAACCAAAGATAGAACGTCTATCATTTGGGTTACCATCTCAATCCGTATCTATGCATATCTCCATATTCAGAGATTTATTCTTTCTGAAAATGATCCCTCTCCAGAGTGTCATTTTCTAATACCTTATTATTCTCTGTACTGCCTTTATGTGCTCCTCATGTGGGTGATGCATGAATTGACTTACTACTCCAACTGCATAGGCTATGTCTGGTCTAGTTTGAGTTAGATAGAGATTAACTTTCCCACCAATCTCTGATATTGCTCCCAATCAGTTAACTTTACTCCTTCGATCATACGAAGTTTGTGGTTTTGAACCATTAATTGGAGCGTCAGCTGGTTTGCAATCCACCATTCTCGTTTCTGCCAGAAGATCTGAAATGTACTTCCTCTGATAAATGAAATTCCCATAGTTTATCTAACAACTTCAATTCCAAGAAAGTACTTTAGTCCCCCCAAGTCCTTCATCTCAAACTCTATAAACAGACTCTTTCGAAGTTGAGGAATCACCTCTCTATCATCTTCGATTATGATCATGTCATCTACATAGATGATCAGACATATAATCAATCCTCCTCTTCTTTTGAAAAATAAAGTGTGTTCGACATTGCTCTTTTTGTACCCGCTCTTCTTCATAAACACGATAAATCTTACAAACCAGGCTCGTGGAGATTGTTTGAGCCCATACAATGCTTTTCTCGGCCGACATGATTTCCCTTTCTTGAACCCACTTGAGAATTTCAGTGGAGCTACCATATACACTTTTTCTTTCAACTCACCATAAAGGAAAGCATTCTTGACATCAAACTGATGTAACGGCCCGTTTTTGTTTGTAGGTATGAAGAACAGTATATGGATAGTATCTATCTTGGCTACCGGGGAGAAGGTCTCAGAGTAGTCAATCTCATATGTCTGTGTATATCTTTTTCAACGAGTCAGACTTCGTACCATTCTATTGTCCCATCTGCATTGTACTTGATCAAGAAGACCTATTTACATCCGACTGCTCTTTTCTCCGGAGGAAGAACATACTTTTCCCATGTTCCATTCCTTTTCAATTCCTCCATCTCATCCATCACAGCTTTGCATCATTCTTCCTTCTACAATGCCTCTTCGATTGTTCTTGGGATAGTCTCATCACATAAGACCGTATTGAAGGCCTTTGCCTCCGGTGAGAGGCTCTCCCTAACCAGGTTAGCTATCGAATATTTGGATCCCTATGCAACTTTCTCAGGTGTGTATCTTTTTGGTGGTACACCACTAGCACTTCTTGGTGGCAAAACAAATCCTACTGGCTCGATTTCCTCCTCTGGGGTTCCTGCTGGTTTGGTTTCCTCCTCTAGGGTTCCTGCTAGTTCAATTTCTTCCTCCGGGGCTATGCTGTCATTGTTAGTATCATAAGTCATTTTTAAATTACCAGGAGAATTTTACTGTGTATCTAAGTGTGATATATTTACCTCTCGTGAGACATTCGTTGAAGGATTCTCAATTAGTGTAATGACTGGCATGTTGACCCCTTCTATGTTGTTTGAGACAGACTCAGTAGCTCCATCTACCGGCTCTGTTGGGACAGTGTCAAAATAAATGAGTCATCCTAGTGGATCTATCATATTCACCCCCTGATCATGAGGGTGGCTGAAGTACTACTCAAACAAGAAATTGACAGTCCATTGTGACATGAATACGCCTAGTGACCGGATTATAACATCGATACCCCTTCTGAGTGTTGGCATAGCTAACAAATACATATTTGTCTACATATGGATCAAATTTTTTTACTATTTGATTTCGAAACATGAATGAAAATAGAGCATCCAATTACTCTAGGGTTGGAATGGAGGGAATATCAATTTGAGTGGCTAATGTCTGAAGAGGTGATTGGCGATGAAGGATCTGTGAGGATAGGCGGTTAAGAAGATAGGCTGATGTGGCAATAGTTTCAGGCCAAAAGGTTTTAAGGACTTGTGACTAGAACATCGTAGCTCGAGTCATATCAAACAGAATTTGATTTTTTCGTTTGGCTACTCCGTTTGGTTGGGGTGTGTCAGGATAAGTTTGATGAAGGAGCCCAATTTTTCAAAAGAATTTTTGCATTGAGAAATTTACAAATTCACCCCCATTATCCGACCTAAGGATCTTAAATTTTTTGGCCAAATTGTGTTTGGATCCTGTTGTAAAAGACAATAAATTTTCAGGTAACTTGAAGTTGTGTTTCAGAAAATATACTCAAATCATACGTGAGAAATCATCCATAAACATCACAAAATATTGAAATTGACTGTTACGTGAGTGAGGTGCAGGACCCCATACATCATAGTGTATCAAGAAAAATATGGATTTAACTCTAGTATTACTCGGACGAAATGAAACTCTATGATGTTTAGCCTTGATGAAAGTTTCGCATGCCAAAGAAGAGCTATTGTTTCTGAACAAACTAGAAATTAAACACTTTAGATATCTGAATGAAGGATGTTTTAAGCGTTGATGCCAGAGCCAAATCTGCTTATCAATCGTCCCATGAGCCAGCATGACATGTCCCTGACAAGCCATCTCATCAACGTAGGTCACAATGTTGAGTAGCACGCCCAATATTATCCTTCGTATGAATGTCCTGCAGGAGAAAAAAATTTGGATATATATATGAGTACAACATGTACAGTTCAATCTCCGAGTAACATGACATAAAGATAACAATTTACAAGATAACGATGGAACATAAAGACAGTTTTTTTAATGAAGCTTTGGAAATAAATCAATGGATCCCTCCTTGTTGACCTCGGCTAAGGCACCATTCGCAGTTTGGATATGAGATTTGGTGGGTAGTGTAGGGTTAAGGATAGGTCGTGGGTCATGGTGTCCGTAGCCCCACTATCAAGAATCCTTTGAGTTATTTTTTTAATGGAGGATTGAGTTCGAAAGGTTTGAATTTTGGGCTTGTGTTTGGCTTTTATTTCTAGACACGATTGAACTAATTTTTGACATCGTGCTTGAATTTTGTAGGTTTTCGGTGGTTGTTTTGGCTGGTTTGATAAAATTTATTTATGAGTTCCACGGACTCTGAACTCGGCTTTGATACAATGGTTATCGAGAGAATGATTGAAATTGCTTTTGATTGATTGATTTATTGATTGATACAATTGAATTTTTTACAAGACTACTTATTGGGTTTATAAAGACTTTAACACTCCCTTCAACCTTACCACATCACCAACCTTACAAACCTTACATACTTCATCAACTTTATCGATCTTACCTGCTTCACGGACCTTACCAACCCTTTCTAACGGTTGAGGTTTCCAACAACGGCCAATACTATTTGTTTCAAATTTTCAGTAATGGCCCTACCTTTTCTGAAAGGAGCTTAAAACCTCAACAAATTCTGCTTCCCCGAAATCTGGGAACATTGTTTCCACGAAGAAAAGTTCAGAGTAGGCCAATTGCCACAACATGAAGTTGTTGATTCTAAACTCGCCACTCGTTCGTATGAGAAGATCTGGGAATGGGAACTTTGTCACCTTCGTCTCTAGTTCCAGCTGAAAAACACCATCGTTTTGAATATCTTGGGATTGAATAACACCACGCTTAACCTTTTCTGCTATGCCTTTGCAAGCTTGTACTATGTCGTATTTCCCACTGTAGTTTAGTGCTATAATAAGATGGACTTTGGAGTTGGCTTTTGTATTCTCCTCAACTTCATTGATCACTTCTCGGAGTGAGTTTGATAGCATGGTCCGGTCCCCAATAACAGATACTCGAACGTCATTCTTATAGCAAATTAATGGCATGATATTTTATAATGAAAATTACTTCTGGAAAGGCCAAGAGCATTACATGATATTAATAATTTTTATATGCAAGTAATTAATGGGCATTGACATGAATATTGTAAAGCCTAGCCTCCTAACTCCGGTATATCTTCTTTCAGCTAATCTTCGAAGAACTTCATTAAAAATCGAACTTCTTGCTGCACCATTTTAAAAAGATCAAGCAAAAAATTATTTTTCGAAGATAAATTCTACTACTAATAGAGAAGTATATATAGCTGAAAACTAAAACCAATAAACAAGAAAAGAAGATGATGAATAATGTGGGCACAAACCTTGGGGCGCCGAGACCTGTTTTCAGTTGAGAATGCAAAAACGGTGAGAACTTTGATTCCCCAAGCGGAACATAGGGGAGCCAGACGTTTAATCGCCTTTTGACCAGCGACATGACCAAGTTTAGACGTCCAACCTCTCTCCACAGCCCACCTTCTATTACCATCCATAATAAACCCGACATGCTTTGGCATTAACTCTGCCCGCAGACCCTTTGGCAATTTTTCTTCAATTTTCGCTTCTTCTTCTTCTTCCTCACGTTTTCCAGGTTGATGATTAGAGGCTGACTGATCCGAGAAAGCCTTGCCTAACAATCTTGGAAGGGAAATCGAAGTATAGACATTAGAATGGTAATTTGTTTTACTAATTAGTTGTTGAGCATGGTGATGAGTGCTTAGAGGAATTGAAGCTGCAGCAGCAAATGGGTTTTGTTGGGGAAAAGTTGGGAGAGAATTGATCTTAGGAGTACTTGAGAAACCCAAGGATAACATCTTTCCCTTTGTCTTGCAAAAGCATGCGATTCATTTGGTTCACATTAATGGCGGGCTTGGCACCGTTAATTCTTTCACTTGTCCTTCGAGAACTATTTTTATTTTTTTCAACCTTTTACTTAGTAAAAAGGGATAACTTCATAAATGGTCCCTGAACTTTGGCCATTTTCATAAATAGTCCCTGAACTTAGAAACATTATATAAATGACCAAAGTTTGAAAAAACGTCTCATAGATGGTCCTTTCGTTAGTCAACTGTTAATTTTGACCGCTAAATCTAATAATTGACAGAAATACCATCCTCTCTCTTTCCTCCTCTCCATTTTTGGCCGGAAAAATAAAAAAAAATCTAGATTGGCCGAAAAAATCAAAAGAAACAACTCAGATTACAATCGAATCCAAATCGAATTTATACACAACTCAGATTTCAATCGAATCCAAGAACCAAAAGTTAGAGAAAGAGAGACAAAATCACATCTGGGTTTTTTGGATCCGCAACCGATTTTGAATAAGAACTTGAAATAAAAGAAAAAAAAACTCAGTAGCAGTAGCAAGAACAAGAACAAGAACAAGAACCCACACTAAAATCACAGCAAGAACAGCAACCTCCACTTCTATTTTAGAACCCAGAAATCACAGCAACAACAACAACCTCCATTTATGAAGAACAACAGCAAGGACAGAAATTGAAGAATCCA
>JAOWAN010000049.1:6720720-6732335 GCA_028566635.1 Lobelia cardinalis
TTAAGATTAAATTCGACTATCCAGTAATTAGAGAATTAATTCAACCGTCTCCGTGGGATCGACCTTTACAAATCACTCTATTACTTGATCGACCGCGTTCTCTTGCGCGTTATTTTCGTGTTAGAAAATCCTTCATCAGCATGCACTTTCATGTTTTGGTTGTTTTGTGACTCACCTAGTGATACATGTTGGTCTATATCTCCCTCGTGATGGTGGGGGTCGCACATGAAGGGGAAAGTTGAGGCTTGATATGTTCAATTGAGCCATAGGAAGACGTTGAGAATGCAAAGTAAGACATCACATAACCCACGAGACAAAACATACTAATAAACATGCACATTGACAGATTGAAAACCTCTGCCTCAAAGATAAAACATAAGAGAGGCATGAAGTATTAATGCATACCAGGCCAACACTAAGGGCTTGCTGCTTTGATTTAATAGTTGAATGGCGCCCTACCCAAACATAAATTTCACTGTGACAGTTCAGCACTAAGACATCTTCCGTGGTTAAATCATCCTGGGTGAAGTTGAATATCTCTTTCACCTGGACATAGCAAAGGGTCTTCCAACAAATTATTACACAAATAAAGCATACACAGAGTTATCTACAACGGAAAGGAAACTGCTGGTATGATACTATTGGTTTTATTCTATCCTCGCTGTTATTAATGAAACTACACCCGAAAACATACAACTTAATTGAGCTTCTTCATTTTGTCAATCCATTAAAGGAAGCAGTTGATTAAATCTTTCTGAAAGAGAAGACTGGCTGTGTTGAAACCAGACACTCAAACTAGGAGAACTGAGCTGCAGAAGTTTCAATCAAACTAGTTTATGTTAAGCAGAGAAATCAGGTGGCTAATGAGATAGAAACTTTTTAAGTAAATCATCTTCTTTAAAGGGCTTAATTAAATTTAAGTAACCTCCATTGGATGTCTAAGCGCCAGAGTGATAATTGTTTTTGGTTGCCGGATACCATCTCATAATAAGTACAATTACCTTCTCTGTTCCAATTAAAGAGTCCCGCTTGATTTGTAGGTCAAGGCCATTTTTCACATTAATTTCTGATATAAAGTTCTTTAACTACCCGAAACTATAAAACTTGTGGGCCTGTGGTTAGTAGCAGATACTAGGCGTAAGATTGTAATTTTATTTCCCTACCAAATAAATGTACCTCAAATAGGTATCTGAAATATGATCAACGGACCCCCTCCGTTACCCCACCCCAACAAGAACAGGAACTTTTTTCTTCCAAAAAGCCCATAGAATGAAACAATTGACTATCGTAGAGATTTGGAGTAACTCTCATTAGTACAACAGGCTACCAGGATAATATTCTTAGGTTGTTTCTAACTTTGCGCACTAAACCTTCTTAGGTCAGAATTCTTCAGTTTATAGTCCTGATATTATCTATATTTACTAATCTCACCGTCCCGCGGGGAGACGACATTTTCCTCTTTGGTTTGTGGTTTTCCCCACTTGAAGAGGAACATTTCCTTATTGGTCCACGCCACTTGACAACATTACCCTCCTGCGTTTGTGAAGGATAATAAGCATGGGCCTCTTGTTGAGAGATTTCAGGAAATTATAGGTTTTCAGCCTTTTCATACTTTGCGGATTTAGTCAAAGAGTTCCTCGTCATGTCGGACGGAGGGAGTAACAATGATGGAGTCTAATAAAGCTGCTACAAACCAAGTACTCATGGTTCAAGATGCATGTGAAGTACGTAGGCTCAAAAATAAAAACGATCTACCAATGTAAGATGGAGGAAAGGAAATGTACCTTGAAATCATGAGGTTCCGTAAACATGCCTGTTATCAAAAAAGTGCCAGAACCCCCACCAGACAGAAAAAAATAGCCACTAACTGCTTGTTAGTTTTCAATGAAGTAGAATCATATTATCTTATGAAAAAAGTAAATTAAAATATCAAGGATATTTTTCTTACCTTCAGTAGAAGTACAAACAAACAAACGTGGGTCTTCTATGAATCCTTTACTCTCTTTCGCCCTTGGATATTCTGCCTTTCCACCAAGAGCATTCCAAAACTCATCTGGCTCATTACCTTCCCTCACTAATATAGGCTGCCATGTTGGCTACAATAACAAGAAGATAAATAATGCATTTAAGAACTGTCAGAGAGAGAGAGAAAGAGGCATAAATTAAAAAAAATACTTGACTATGCACCAACATTTATCAAGTCCAGCATTTCATATAGAAGATCGTGGTCTCTGGCTGTAGAGAGATTCCCGAGCCAAGTGAATATTAATGTTTGAGTCTTCAAGATGTAACAGTAGGAAGAATTTAGAGAGCATGAGACCTGCAACATTTTAACTAATGAATAGGTGACCATAGAAAAGTGACCACCTTGCTCTGCAAACAGAGAGCAGTTATATACACAGCTCTAATTCGAAAATGAGTCCCAAATACTCACCTGATCAACTTGGATAGCCTGCATATTATTACAGTTCGTTCCTTGAACTCGAAAAAGAGCTGTCTTGTAGTCATCATATGTTTCATCGACAATCCCTTTTTCAACTATAGATCTTTTGTATCGTTCGCTCAAACCTCCCTGGAAATGACACCAAAACAAGAAAAAAGAAGCATGAATGATCCTCAGTAAAAGATAAAATCATTATATGATGTATGTTTGGAGGGGAAAATAAGTTTTTGATGTGCAGACCTTAAAAGTAATTAATGTCTGGAATATCATGAAAAACTGAGTTGGCTCCTTATTCTCAAATATTTGGGCCTGCATCAAAACATAGAAGAGGAAATCCAAAACCAATAGTACATTTGTGTCAAACAGAAAGGGGAATCTCAAAAATAATCAGCTTATTATGTTAATTAACTATTACATAAGTCAAACATCAGGAAAAAAAATATTTTACAGAAAAACATTTCCTAGCTCTCTAATGTATCTGGTGCCTATAGATCCCCTTTCAATTGATTTGATTGACCTAGAGAAACAAAAGAAATTGCAATACAATGTATGCTCGAAGAAATATTTAATCCTTGTCAAGTCAAAGATGGTACAAAAGCCGAAACTTAGAGAACTGTTGGAAAAACATGAAGACCATTATTCTTCTGATAATGACCATAGCTTCTTAAATAACACAAGAAGTAAACTAGTGATTACCAGCTAACAAACAATACAGACAGCAACAGACTCACTGAAGAAGACCGCTGGGATCAATTGTTTTTCCGTTTAAACACGAAGTAAGAGCACTTGATCAGTGAATACAAAAATCAGCTAGATATTCAGCAAAGGAGGGCGAAGAAACTTTTTTCCCTTTTGCCAAAAAATCAGATGCAAAATATATTAATCCCTCCAGGATATTACTTATAACCTTTTAAACTATCCAAGAAAAATCATGAACTGAATAGATAAAGTTCTTAGCTTGACCAAGTGGTGACTGATGGGGATAACTAACCAAAACGGGCTCTGCCTTGCTTGAATCAGAAATAGCACTTGTATGAGAAATAGCATCTTCTCTTTCTTCCTGCATTGAGGGTAAACACACTGAAAGATTAGTACATACTCCTTGCAAAATACTACGAAAATATTATTTTGCTAAAGTAAGAGTGCTGGACAACCAAGCTGAGCAGAATATGGAAAATACGAATGTCACAGTACTGTGCAGCTTTATTCCTTCAAAAAAGTTCCACACGAGAAAATAAACACAGCAAAATGTTTGAAGAGAGAAATAATACAACAGATGGGCAGGACTTGGGCTAGGACTGTTTCGAGGCTTTGTGCATATTGCTTCTGAGTTCCGAAGCATAGATTGCCTCAATCACTATTGGTGACTTGCTTCATTCTTCAAGTTTCATTACCCTGAAGTATTGGACATTACCTTTTTCCTTTCCACCTTCTGATGGTGTTATCCAGATAGTGTTTGTAGCACCAAAGAACTCGTAAGCTGTGAACCCGGTCAACATTAAGCTTTCCGATAAGTAGGACTTGCTAACTTTAGATTAATAAAATGTTTCACCTGGTAGGAGGAATGATAAAATGGAAAAGATTGGGGATGAAAGGGAAAACTTTCTATCCCTGAAGGTTGGATTATCTTTTTCTGAAACAAGGAAAAGTAGGGCAAAAAACTTATTTATAAATACATTGTACCATCAAATTGGCAAATCCATACAAATGACATAAAGTGCATCTAATTAAGGGCTAAATAGATATTACTTCAACTCCCACTTTTACGCCCAATTGGCCGCAGGCGGGGGGAGAGGGTATTTGTTAATAGCCAAAATATTTCTCTCCCTTCCACTTTTCGGTCCCTCCATCCACGTTTATTGACGCCAAACATCACAAAAAACTTGCTGTTGAGGTGAAATACGAGGGTGTTGCTCCTTGAGAAGCCAGGTATCTAATCAGGAAAAGCAGATCCCTTGTTCCTTCTAATTCTTTTTTCTTTTTCTTTTTTTTTTTGTTTTCTGTAAATAAGCATACTTACAGATAAGATATATTGCATAATCACTTTACTGATAGGAGTAGCTTACAAAGGCATTATGCAGTTCTATAATCCCAATGCATTATCCTATGATCACAAGTAAGTGTGCCAGGAAAATTGCAATGGAGTATCTACCTTTAATAAGGGTTATGAATAAAGGCTACCAATTCACTTTATAGAGAGAATAAAAAAGGGCGAGGTCATGCCAAATCCAATTTCAACACTACAAAACACGATAAAATAAAAGCAGTTGCAAGACTTCAAACTTTCAGAACTGGACAAAAGAAAAACTGTACATGTTTTATGCTGCCATCATTAGCAGATGTCTAGTTAACTCAAATTTCCTCAGCATTCTTATACTTTTAGTTAGTAAATCGCGAATATTACATCTGGAGGCTAAACATATCAAAAGATGCATAAACTAAATCAAAGTTTCATACACTCCTGAGTTCCCACACTTTCTCAGGAGCTCCTTAGAACACAAAAAATAAGAAACTCATACCATTGGACTCTGGCTACCAAGCCATATATAGATTAGATGCTCCTCTCTGTCATTTCCAGGATATTTATATTGCACAATATAGCAGTCTCCGCTGAAGAACTTTCTCTGTTCTGTATCTGGAAGAAGGGTCAACTTCTCTCCATTTACTCGCCAAACCTATAGTTTAACTACCACAAATCATTGCGGATATGTGGATGATATGCTTTTGCTTATACACGAAGTAATGTGTCTCGGTAGGAATTACCTTTAGTATACCATTGCAATCAATAAACGACTCTTCATTTTCGTCCGGAAGCTCTTCCATGTCATAACCCTGTTGCTTGAATATTGCTAAAATCAGAAGAAATAAGGAAAATCACAATCCTGTATCTGAAAGGAATGCAAGTAAGGATTAACAGTGGCAGCTACTAGAATACTGCTTTAAACTTTTGTATTATCTTCAACAGATTGACTTTCTAAATATGAACTGCAAGATGAGCATACCTGCCACTTTCCCTCGGCCGTCTTCGTACAGCTTCGGCTCCACTTTTTGAGGCCAATCATCAAAATATGACCTGAATAATGCAGTTTCTGATCCCTCAGTTAAGAAAGTCAAATGTGTACTGGTGGCTCTTTCCTGGCATCTGAGGAAATCCTGTAAAATCAATAAGACAGAGATCTCTGACAACATGTGTGTCGGCTAAAACAAACATTGAAGGCAACCTTCATGAGTCTATCTTACATCCTAACTCTCCTCGGTTCTCTTTTATGATCCGCTGCTACTGGCAGCGTGAAAACTTGATGTTTGGTTTCGGGGACTCGGACTAAAAGATGCAGAAGGTTTCTTTGTAATTTGATTTCAACTTCAATGAGAGTTACACCAAGGATGTTGAGACAAATTTAGGAAGATTGAGCTAGTATATAACGTCAATAAATACTGCTTTACAAAGCTCAAAACAACGAGATCAAAAGCATACCAAAAGTTGACACTTATATGAGCATCAACTCAAATGCACCTCTGTAGGATCAGTAGCTAATTTAATACACCACAAATTCTATATCATGTCGTGAGTCAAGTGAGACAAACAAATTCATGTCCGAAATGCATGAAGGTGTGCAGAGAGCATCCATTAGACATGCTTCGGTGGCTAGTCCTCAGGTCCATCAAGGGAGGGAAAAAAGAGTTAGTAGGGGAGGATAAAGTTCTTACTTCTGCAGCTGAAATTGACGTCTTCCGTTCTGTGATGGAGGTTCTTATCCCCATCCAAACAAAAACCTGAGCATCATCATCCAACATGAAGCACTTGTTCGACTCAAGCATTGATTTCTTCAACGTTCCACTTCCTACCTGACTTAATTTTCCTTGAAGGTTTATCCTGTTATGGGCAAATTGCAATCAGCAAGAAACAGGGTGTTCAGCCACGAGGCTCTTAAGCAAGTGAAGCACATGGCACTAAGTGAAGGCACAGATAGCTACAATCTGAACGCTACAGCTGTTTAATGAGAAATGAGTAGATTGCGAAATTGATTTTGTCAATCGTCGGCTTTTGGGAAAATGCACATGTTGGGTCGAAAGGAAAATTAGCTAAGTTGATTTAACAACAATTTTTGGCATATACAACTAATTGGCAGGGATAGCATACAACTCACCACAGTAGATTTACAGCTAACTTCTGAGGTGGTTTCTGAGAAGCCATGGGGACATCCCGTGGAATGGGTGCATAACCACCAAAAAAACTCCAAAATTCTCCCACATGTGCATCACCAACAAATTTACCATCCTCTGCAGCAATTGAAAAGTTAAACAATTGCCAGCATCTATTCCTTACGTGAGGAAAAGATCGAAAAATAAGCTCCAAGCTTCCAACCTATAGTTGCCACCTCGCAGTTCCTCCTGTGCTTATATTCTTTAATATACTTAACAACCTCCAAGGCTTTAGCTCTTTCCTGTATGCTGGAGTTGCAACCACTAAATAGGAATATTTTTGATGCTGTGTCAAGTATGAATACATCATTGTGGTTCAACGAAGAGCGGGAAAAAGTCACCTGCTCAGCACCATATCATAAATAATACCATACTGAACATGCTATTTGCCATTCTTTTTGCAACCAAAAAATAAATAAATGAGATTGCCCGAAAATAAAAACTGAACACTCAAAAATTGCAACTCTCATCGGGCTGTAAACTACTCCGTCCGTCCGAAAAAGGAGTGCTATTGAATTTTGGAGACAAGTTGAAATATCTCAAACGAGAAATAATCTGCATTGACTTTTTTTTTACCAAAACTAAAGAACATGTAACTCAATGCTTTTTGTGTATAGTTTACAAAGATTCCCTATGAAAAGTCAAAATGGATCGGTCTTTGGGAGGGAGAGAGTACAGCATTAAGGAGTTTCTCCAGAAATTTAGATGATATTCAGCAGACTTCGAGAAAAAGAATGAAAATAGATCAAACAAATAGCATGCCTATTAACAAGTTTAAAAGCAACTTAAACCAGGTATTATGTCTACATAATACTCCGACAACCAGGAAAAGATCACTAGATGAGTATCACAATGTAAAGACCACACTCATTGAAAAAGTTACAGCATTATGATTTATGAGTTTCTTCAGGAATTTGGATGATAACACAAATCATGGCAAAGTCAAGACTATAAACCATTGATCTAATAGCATGCCTTTTAAATTTTTTAAAGCAACCTCAACCAAGTATCATGTAATTCACATTTACGTGACAAGGCTTGTCTATTGAGACACTTTCCAGAGCCCAACTGTGTGGGAGCTTTGAGCCCTGGTCTGTCCTTTCCTTTTAAAGCAATAACAAAAATATATGTTAACACAGTGGTGCACCACTACAATTTGATTCACTCAGCAGAGACAACTAACAAAGATCTAAGAATAAAATTGCACTCATTGTTTACGAAGAAAACCTCACAACTTACTTCTTTCACGTGAACAACCCGGTCTCCTTTACATGTAAACAATCTGGGTTCATATGTTCCACCGTTGGAGTGTCCTGGTCCCAATGAAAATGTTCCCTCAATCGGGATGATGCAAGGTTTGAAGTAGGACAAAAACTTCTCTGTTTCTTGACCTTGAACTTCCCTATACTGCACTGTTTGGGACCCCAGAGTTTCATCTAATTCAAGTGCTTTATCTGATGCCAGAGCTGAATCCATCTGCCAATTAGCTAACAACTTGTAAGTTTCTTTTAACAGCTGCAACTGTCAAACTATCTATCCATACTTAACGTATAACTTCATCATTCTGGCAGTTTGTTGAGAAATATTTTGTAAGGATGTCTGAGCTAAAATTTTACAGGGTTTCCACTAAAATACCTCCGTATACTAAGAAAACCTTCAATAACCCTTCCCTTTTTGAAGTTTCCTAGGCATTTATGGTGTCTCAACCAATCTGTTAAATGTAAGTTAAGCCTATGTTACATGAACCCTTCACTTTAGCCGAAGTACCCGTGTCGGACACAACACGACATAGGAGTGGGTGTGGGTGTGGGTGTGGCTGTTTTACACTATATTTGGTGTAACATAGAGTTAAGCTATAAATAAGACAAGAAGAAAATTAAGACCTCGTTTGCATCATTCCCCAGCCAATAATGTATTTCATGCCGAAGGGAGCCACCTTTGAGCAAAACTGTCTGTCTCGAAAAAAATATAGACATATAGTCAAGTTCATTGCTAGCGTAAGCAAATGTTAACATTTTTATACTTAAACGATCATCCAAAGCGAAGATGATGATAATAGAAAGAGAAGAAGACAAATGAAGTAAATATAAGTTAGAAAAACACTATAAAGTAAAAAGTGTTTATAAGCTAGGTCTCTGATTACTGGCTAAGAGTAACATAAATACAAAGTTGCAAATAAACGTACATTCAAAACTACATATGCACTCCCCGAGAAGAACTTCCCATACGCAGATGTCGGAACTGAAACCAACCGGAGTTTCTCTATGCACCATATATGTAGACCGCTATAAAAAGGTGGATTAAGGATAAATCAACCACTTAAAATGTAAAGGCATGATATTCACCATTAAAGTTTACATTTCCTCTTGAACTATAATTGTGTCTATTACAGTCAGAAGTTTGTATGAACCCAATCAAAGCTCCAAACTGAAAAAGATAACCAAAGGAAGGCAAACATCAAATAAAAACGACAATCATATGAAATTAAATGTAATGAATGAAATATTTTAAAAGCTGTAGGGCCTGGAACTATGTAAGGTGAACCTCCTACAACGATGCTGGTACGGCCTTGAGCAAGAGAGACAGACCTAACCTAGTTGACTTATTCATGTAAGATTGAATTTCACCGATTATTGGACCTCCTCTTTTTCCAAGAAATCAGAATCAGGGTTAGTTATGTAGGTAGTCCATTTCCTATATGAATCTAGCGTTAAAAACTGTCATGATGCAAGAGAAAAAGTTCTTGTGCAAACATGGAAGCCAATAGACAACATAGTGCATTCAAATGCATAAAAAGAAAGCCAGTGACGTAAACAGGATACGGATTTTCTCCAGCGCCCTGAAGTGCTGAATCTGATCTAGTAAAGCGAGACATCTTCTTCTACATATACCTTACTCCATAAACACTTATCCAGCCACTTGAAATATATCCTGCATAACATCATCACAGTACATTACGCACATGACATGTAGGATGATCATTACTCTACTTCAACTCATGAAGAAAGAAGAAAAAATAAGGAGCATATATCAGAAAAATATCACATCAGATATATCAATGTGTAAAATGGCATAAAGACCTTCAAACTGAAACTGTTCAGGTGTTCAGAATTGCTCAGACGAAGAAAAACATTGCATCAGACACATTTGATTTTTGTGCGTGACTGTAAAAACACTCTTCAATACAGAGATGAAATTTAATCTTAAATTTCATGTCGATCAATTTTGGTAGAATCTTCACCTCGGTGCATTTAAATAATTAAAATGTGACATGAAGGAATATATGCTTAAAAGGGCAGTCAATGACGTCAATCTGCTTGCAGTCAATTCATCAGCCGCCATAAGAAAGCTAGGTAATTTTTTGAGTGGTCAGATGAATGTGGCAGTAGTTTAAGCACTAACATTTGAGATATGCAGTGATCAAAACTTTAAGAAATTATTCAACGGACAAGGTGGATGGCGAGCACTTCAAGATTAAAGAAGTATTAGCACAAAGTACCAATTCAAACAAAAATCCTGCCCAAATTTCACTCGCTCACAGGACAACATAAATAGTGAATACAATTGAACAACTTTGACTATGTTGTTGTAGTGAGTCAGAGACCTACAACTCTGGGTTGACGACTGCGGTCTTCGTAATCAATGTATAGTCATGCCAGATTGCAGTTTGTCGGTAAGTAGATACTAACACGAGATAATAATAGAACTCTTTCTTTGAGAGAATTATGGTACTCTACCTTAATCAGAAAGATTAGGAGATTCAACTAAGAGTATATACTAACGGTTTCAAGATTAGGAAGTTGTAATAAGTACCATCAAAACTCGACGTTATGTATGTATACTGTGTATAATAGCAAAATGAGACAGTCTAGCTAAGCACCAGAAGACCAAGACTAATCTCTGAGTGTGTTAATCTTGGTCTTTTAGAGCTTATCCAGACTGCCTCATTTTGGTATAATACACGATACACATACATAACATGAGCACGATTATCTCATTCATTCTGCTTCTATAAACATCCATTGCAATGTACTTGATCAATTGTCTACTTAAACTCAACCTTCATAAATTATCATTTATCATCATAGACTAAATCAAACTTAAATCACAAACAGCAATTGCATATAAACCTATAAAGAAACAAAGATGAAAAAGAAGAGCACTGAAAACAACAAAGCTTACCCTTTTCTAGGATCAAGAATAAGAAGCTAAATTTGAACTTGAAAACCTCAGAGAACTTCAAAAATCTTTGATTCAGCTGAGAAATTCGGCAAAGAATGGGAAAGAAGGAACAAAACCCAGAATATTCTAATTAACTTTAGCCCCCTCAATAAATACAAACTTTAATTAAAAGATTGATAGATTTTGAAAATGTAACTGAGACAGGAAAGAGACAGAGAGAAACTGACATAAAATGTTGGTACAGAAGGACAGAGAAAATAAAAAGTGAAATCCACAAAAGAATTTATAGGTGATTTCTTGCCTTTGCCTTTATTTCCAGCTAACATTGGGTCCCACCATGATGAGGGGGGAAGTATTTTTTGAAAGAAAAGAAAATTGTTGAAATCTGCACTGCACGTCGTGCATTGCCGTAACTTCATGTGAGGTGTTTGGTTGTTTGTGGTAGGCCGTGGTAGCTTAAGCATGATGCTGACTTTTTTCGTGTTTGACTGCACGGATTCTCCGGTTAGCCGGCCGGCGGTGGTTTTGGGTTTGAAATGTGAGATTTATGAACTTTGTTATTATGGACGGTAGTCAACTTCGCTATTGAAAAAGTCACTTTGGGATGAATTTACTTTTGCTCCCTTTGGTACCAAAACAATTTCATTTGCTTCCCTCAAAATGTCATCCTGTTCCACTTTCCCCCATTTAAACTATGACTTGCAACATGTCTTCAACCGTTACAAATGTGTTATGACCGGATCACGAATCCAATATCACACTACTTGAACACATGATTAATATGGAA
>JAOWAN010000049.1:6746359-6778133 GCA_028566635.1 Lobelia cardinalis
CTAATTTATTTGACCTTTGCTTGACCCGAGGAGACAAATTAGCGACGGAAATTGATTAATTAGCTACGGTTTCCGTCGCTAATTAGCGACGGAAAAAGTCCGTAGCTATTTTGTCCGTAGCTGTTTTGACATTTTCTAGTAGTGGTACCCCTGGAGTGAATATGCTCCTTTCAAACCATATACACATCGATGCCATGTGCTATAGAACTTCTCAGAGTACCTCGTCGCTATGGTATTCTATTAATAGAGCATCTACTCATATCATTGTCCTGTCTTCTTACTCAGCCTATGTTATATATGAAAATTTACAAAAGATATTACTTCAATCTTTGAAGCTTTATGCTGTGATAACTGTACTTATATGCATAAATAAAATAAAATATATTAATTAAAAGACTAAAGTACTACTAAATGTATAAAAAAATATGTTAAAATTTATATTATATATATTATATAAATAAAATTAAAATCCATAATTAAATTAAAATTAAAATTAAAAAATAAAAATTAAAAATAAAAATAATATTATTAAATGCATTAACTATCAAATAAATAATAGACATTAAAAATTATATTATTAAAGGCATTAAAAATTAAAAACCATAAATTAAAGTCATTAAAAATTAAAAATAATATGATAATTCACTCATTTGCTATTTATGCATTAATTATTGAATAAATAAAAGAATTAATTAAAAAAATAGTTAAAATTATCAAATTATATTATTACTTAATTAAAATACCTAATTAAATTATACCTTAATTATAAAAAAGTCAATACTTGTGCAATCTTTTTCTTTATCGTAATTTTGACCCTCAAGTGCAAAAGTTCGCAACTTAGGTCCCGATATTATAATTTTGTTGCATAACAAACCCTTTACGAACGGAATCCGTCAAAAATTAACGTAAAGGGCCTGTTATGCAACAAAATCGTAACATCAGAAGTTAAATTGCGAAATTTTGAACCTGAGAATCTAACATGCGATTTGTGACAAATATTTGGGGTCTAAAACGTACTAAACCCATATGAAATACACACGAGTTGGCCAAGAACGGCCGATCAGGAAAGAAGAGTGGCCAAGAACGGCTCAGGCGGACTTGTGATCTGGGCCCTAGATATAGGGGTGTCAATTTGTGACCCGATTAAACCCGCAGGTTTATAAAATTTGTAAAATTAATCTATTTAAGTGTGTAATAATCAATAAATTTAAACATATTTAGTAAATTAATGTCAAATAGATTCAAATTTAATAATTATAACTCACTTAAATAGGTTAATTTTAAAAAATTTATAAACCCACGGGTTTAATTGGGTCACAAATTGCCACCCCTAGTCTGGGGTGATGGGGGGAGGCAGAGTTTGGGGTAGCATATGTTTAGGTAGGTATAATTGTTTCTTTTTCATATTTTTTTCATTTTTTCTAGATTAATAGACATGTGTTTTTTCTATTTAATAGGTAAATTAATTTTAATTAATTTTTTTATATAACTCGATTAATTAAAAAATATGCGTAAAATAATATACATATTTTTTTATAATTAAAAAAATATGCATAAATTAATATGCATTATTTCTAACCATCAATATTTTATCCTTGATTGAGATAATTTTGAGAGCACTTTTTTTGTTCTTTTATATTTTTCTCCTAAAATATTTTATTCAATTATTATCGATAATATTTTATATTTGTGCTAAAATATTTTATCACTTTCGAATGTCATACCGTGTCCTCGAACACAGGCTTACACTAGTCTTCAATATTTTATCTCCTTTTACATCACTTTAATTTTTTTCCATTTATTTTTCTTTTCTTTTTAAATATTACATCTCACTTTTACTCCTACTTTATCTCTTCTCTTTTTTTTTTTTTTTTTTAAATCGAAGAAAATTGGGTCACTAGCCCAATATAGTTCTCATAACTAGTTTACCTAGTCTATCACTTTCCAATATAGCGTCTACCTCCGAGGACGGAGAACGGCACCACTTCACTGCTGACGTACTCGACAAATCCATCTTTGCTATCGCATCTGCTGCCTTGTTGCCTTCCCTTAGGGTGTGACAAAACTGCACTTGCCAGTCTCGCCGAGCTACCTGCTCTATCAGCTTTATTAAATCCTCGTGAATATCCTTCTTTTGCCCCATTTCCTGCAATATTAAGAAAACCTCTTTGGAGTCCGTTTGAACATAGACCTTCCTCCAGCCACCATTCCAGACTTCCGCCAATCCCGCCAACACTCCCCATAACTCCGTCCTAAGGATGCCCTCATCCTTTACACGATCGCCTGCTCCCCTTAACCCTGCTCCCCTTAACCAGTTACCCCTTGTGATCTGTGTGGTTAAAGTCCTGTTCTTGCTCAATTTTTCCCCCATTATTCGGGTGTTTGAAAAAACACTGTTTGGTTGCCAAGATAATAGAAGACATACAACAGAATTTGGGTTTTACATTCTTAATTTTTGTTAAAGATTAGATATTTGAACAAGAACAGTAAGAGCATAAAAATTAATCAATTTTTCCTTCCAAGTTTTTCATTTTCTCAACCAAAAACAGGGGGAGGGTTTTAGCTCATAATGTTGGATTACAAGATTCCATTTGCAGGTAGTAGGGATCATAATGGCGGCTATAAAGGTCCCTGAGACACTAAATTGTGGAACTTCTGTTAAGAAATGTGAAATCAGGATATTTGGGAAAGATTTTTCCAGCAAATCCTATGCTGGATTCCTTGGCAATGGCAATATTTATTTTGGGGCAACTAGAAGGAGGGGGTTGAGATCTGACAACGTGATCAAGAACTGTGGAGAGAGAGAGAGAAAGATCCGACAACTAGAAGGATGGGCACGTATGTCCACCGTGAAAGAGGGTGTAGAGAGATGGAGAGTAGAGAGGGAAAGAAAATTAGGGAGACAAAAGCAGACGAGGGAGTCAGTCAAGCAATGTGGATCAGCCCATTTTGGGGGGTAATTTGGTCATTTAATATATTTTTTATATCATCTCATATCAAATAGTGAACAGTGCAATGTCATCATATATCACATTCCTGATCTGACCCTAATACAGATCTTATTCAGAAAGTGTTGATCACTATAAACTAATAAAATAAGACTATTAATCTAATCAAAAATATTATCGAGAACATCAATTGATTAAAAAAAATTATCTTGTAAAAATGAACAATAATTAAGATTTTCCTTGTCAGAGTACATTTTTTCTTCTATGCTTTCAGAAACAGATTAACCCAACCTTGCGGGCGTTGTATCAATTACCCTTACCAGAATCAAATTAAGTGATGCAATAAGCGTTAATTCTAAGCTTGTAGAGCAATGCTTGTGTCTTTCAGCAGATCATAATGGATATCATACATGCTATCAACATACATGCTATCAGACAGGTATCAGCTGCACTGAGGAAAGCCTAGTTCAACATTTTTATGAATATACACTCCTTTTGCGAAACTTGATCTAGGCAACTTCTCACGTTTTTGTTCTATTTTTTTTTCCTTGTAAAAAAAGGTTGGAGGGTCATGGACCTAACTCCTAACCTCAGCGTTAGGAAAGAGAAGGAGATACCATCAGATCAAGTGCAACATGGAGAATGATATAATTTGAATATCAACTTTACATGAACTCAATTTTCTGGCAACTCATTCTAAGCATACTCGGTGCTGCTAGCAAGATTTGGCGTCTATTCTGCTGCAAAGCTTCAACTTTTGAGCTTTTTTGTAATTTCAGCAACATATTTACCCTGATAAAAAGCTTGTTGGAGTTCCAGATCAGTGGGCTCACGAGTTCCATCTGCAGCATATGTACCAGCACCATAGGAAGATCCGCCCTTGACCTGATTCATCTCAAACATACTGTTCCCAAAAGTATACCCAAGTGGAACAAATATCATCCCATGATGTGCTAACTGTGTTATGGCTGTCAACCTGCACAACAAGGCATGGGAAGAATGTAAAACAAGCAAGAATGAGATACCCTTAATCCCTTTCCGAAGAATACTGCAGTGCTCACACATAACTTTTTTTTTTTTGGTCTAAGCCCAGGTGTCCGGCCACTGGCCGACTAATCCTGTTCGAGGCGGGTCCCGGGGTTAAGGTTTTAAACCTCTCCCAACGTAGTTGCGGGGGATCGAACCGTAGTCCTCCCTTCCAAGTGCAGCCCCCGGTGCTCACACATAACTACATAAGCAACAGCAGCACCAAAAATGAAGGGAAACGAAATTGTAACCCCTTAAAGCTGGTAGATATAACCTTGGAGTGAATATAGTAATGAACTTTGACCATAGCCAATTCTTCAGTACAAGTTTTCTCTTTACAGAAGGGAAGTGGACATTGTCCCCTGAAACCGCCTAATGAAAAGCTCAGCGGAAACCTATGTAAGAATCTGGTATCAATACACTGCTATAACTCATGGACTGGTGAGGTTTGCTTTTCAAATGCAAGTGCGCATCATATCTTGTCGATGTGTCAGTCTTAGTTAGAGGAATTGAAATCATAAACTACGATGTAGATTATATCAGTTCAATCTGACATCTGGCGGTTGTGACACGATGAGGGATGCTTTGAATTCGAATTTGAGAAATTAGCATAAGCTTCAACGGATATAGGCAACAACATCTTACGGCAGCTATAAGCTGAATCTGCGCCAACAAAGACTATACTTGCAGCATCAATCAACCCTCGCATCAAGAAATCAAATTTGTATACTTTGACATAGAAGATAAATACTTACGCTGTAAGTTCCTGACCTCCCCCATGAAAGCCAGTGCTCCAGAAAATCCCAGCAGGTTTACCAGCAAGCGCTTGTGTTTCCCACAGTTCATGGGTTGCATCAAAGAATGCCTTGCCTTGGGCAGCCATCACACCAAAACGAGAAGGAAAGCCAAAGAGAAAACCATCAGCCTCCACTAGCTGGTCCGGCCTAATCACTGCTACATCACTTGCTTTAGGTGGAGCCTTCATCTTCTCCAGGACCTGACTAGGGAGTGTTTCAGGTATCTACAACATTTCCAAATGTCCAAATTAACTCTTAATAACAAGAAACCAAAAGCCATCGTATTTTCAACAAGGAACTATGTTCACAACTTTGCAAGAGGTGCAACTATGTACTCCTGCAGTATGATAAGTTAAATTTCTAGGTATACTCCTACTACATAACAACTACCCTTGTTGCTAGCTCAGTTACTTCATACATGAAAGTTAGAACATAAAAATGAATCTTTTAGCGGAAAGATGTAGTAATAAGGAACACCTGCCAAATAGTTGTTTCGACCCCTTCAACCGAATTAGCTCCTCGTTGCACTTCTCGGGCCATGATCTCCACATGCTTATAAAGGGAGTAATAGCTGCAACAAGAATTGATCAAATTTCAAGACCAACAAGTTCAGGAAGCAAATTGGAACTCAGAAACAGACCACAATTATGTAACAAGAAGGGCAAATGCCCCAGATTGAAAAACCAATCAAATCAAATACTATTATTACGCACACAAAAAATGAAACTTAAATTAAACCTACAGCAAAAAAAAAAAAAGAGTGAGAAAAAGGAATAGGGTTATATAACTTACATTACATAGACCTTGGTGGCAGCCATAGTTGAATCTAAAGACAATCATAAAAGAGAGCAAATTTAATAAGCAAATTAACCCAACCCAGAACGCCAAATAGATCATAAAATTAGCATCAAAATCACAGCAGAGTACCAAGTGATGGTTGAGAATTCCTCCTCGCCTGTAACGCCTTATCGTATGAGGTCTAATTTTGGGTTTCTTGGACATTTCTTGATCATTTATTTTTATCTTTAACTAATATTCTTGCGAAGCAGAGAAGTAGAAATCAAGATTGGGTGGATGATGACAGATGGGTGTTGCCGGTTGCTTTGCGTGCTCCATTTTTCGTTTATAGCGAACGTGACAATTTGAGTTCGTTTTCAATGTGTAAAATCGAACTGAAGATAAGATACCATTGATGGCATGCTCTGCCACGTCCTTCTCCTTTGGAAATTATACCTAGCGGGTAAGCATTTGGTGTTAGGAGTATTTAATTTTTCTACAAATATAAATCAATATTATAATTAATTTATAAATATAAAATAATTATGATAATTATGAAGATGATAATAATATAATTTATGTGCATTTTATATCTATGTTATGTACATAATTTTTTATCTTTATGTACATGTAGAGAAAAAATAAACGCTTCTAACACCAAACGCTTAAGCGTTCGGTATACCAATTATTACCAACTGCTTCTCCTTCTTTATTATTATTATTTTTTGATAAGTGAATAAAAGAGAAATAGAGGAGAAATTTGTGGACTAATGCAAGGGGAAAATTAAAATTAAAATTATAAAATATTAATTAATTAATTAATGCTTATGGGAGGTGATCGTCTAAGAACCACATTTTTTTTTGAGAATTTATAAAACACAATAAATCATGAAATTAACAATCGTGAATGGTGAAATTGATAACTGTGAACCATAAAATTTATAAATATGAACCATAAAATTTCATAACAGTTAATTATGAAATATGTGAACTATAAAATTTATAATTGTGAACCATAAAAATTCAATTAAAATCAACTGAAAATCATGAAATTTGTGCTCATGAAAGTGGTTCACAAATTCTAAAAAGAAAAATATAGTTCTTAACCGATCAAGCTACATAATGGCTATGGCCTAGTTAGCATAGCATATTCTGTTTTATTAATTTATACTCCTGATTTAAGACTAAAAAAATTTAATTAAAGGCAATGTTACATAGTCGAGAAAATTTAATCAAGAATATCCATTGCATGTACTAGTAACATTAAATTAAATATATATATATATATATATATTCATACCTAAATAAAAGTCACAATTTTCACATACTACTCGAACCTTTCAATGATGCTGAAACTTTATGAATATAAAAATATTATATGCTTCATTTCATTTCTTGTAGGGATAAAATGGAAATACTTAGTTTATATACCATGTTAGAAATCGACATGTTATTTATTTCCTAGTAAGGTTATACGCAATCAAATTATAAACTAAGAATTTAAGAAGATCTCAAAATGAATCATTAATAAATATCAAAACCAACAATCAACCTTGAAACTAAAGGCAAAATTGAAACAAGAATTTTATATTGACATATACTCCCCCCACTCGCTATTTGAGTTTGACACGTTTTATTTTAAGAGTTTAATTTCAAATTTTAAGAAATTAAAAAGGGACAACTTCATAAATGGTCCCTCAAACTTTGCGATTTCTGCAATTCGTCCCTCTACTTTGGACTTGGCCAATTTTGGTCCAAGTTTGAAAAAAAATGGACGATTTTGGTCCCTACCGTTAGTCAACCGTTAATTTTGACCGGTAAACGTCACGTGCTTGTCACATGTTCACACTTGGGGGGCAATTATGGAAAAATAAAAAAATAGGGACCAAAATTGTGTCCACTTAAAGTTCATTCTTCTCTCTCTCCAGATCTGGTCCTCAAATCCTCTCACCCGAAGTTCCCCACCCCTCCCCCGCATAATCTCTCTCTGCTCGGAATCGCGGCGGCGGCGGCGGCAGCAGATCTGAATCGCGGTTGCGGTGGCAGAAGATCTAAATCGACTCCAACTTAGGCGGAGAAGCTTGGATCGGAGAAGCTTCGTTCGTGATCATGTCCGGTAGCTTGGCTTCAAGCTGCAGCCCACGACCCTGTCGATGAGGGAGCGTTGGTTCGGCTCTTCTTCGTCGTTGGCGGTTGTCTCCCCAAATCTCCAGATCTGCTCTCTCTCTCTCTCTCTCTCTCTCTCTCTCTCTCTCTCTCTCTCTTCACCTCTCCAGTTCTGCTCTCTCTCTCTCTCTCTCTCTCTCATTTCCGCTAGGGTTTCGCGGATTGTGTGTGTGTGTGCCGGCGTCTCCGTCGTCCACGTCGGCCCGTGTCAGATCGCTCCAGACACGGCTGGATCTGGCCGTGTACGGTATCGCCAACTCCGATCTTAAACCCATGGAGACTGGCACTGACTTCACGACTGAGGACTTGGAGATGCCGGTCATTTTCGGGATGAGCCAAGGAAGCGGCGAGTACTCCTGAGTCTCTCTTCCACCCAGCGAGTCAAGTATGCATTTTTATTGTGATTTCTGGTTCTGGTCTCCCAACTCTCCCAACATTTCAATCATAGTTACTGTTGGGACTCTCAATTGTATGGTTCACAAGGCTGAGTTTGATCCAAGCTCAGACTTTGATTGTTGGTGGTGGTTGTTTGAGATTTGGATTTAAAATTTGGTAGTGGTTGTTGGTGGTTGTTGGTGGTGGTGATGGTGATTGTTGGTGGTGTATAAGGAAGAAAGAAAGATGAATGTAAATTATCTTTTTTACCCTTAGTTATACAAGTTAATTTCCTAAATTGCCCTTTATAAACGTACAATTGACAGTGAATTGACGGCAGAGACCAAAATCGTCCATTTTTTTCAAATTTGGACCAAAATTGGCCAAGTCCAAAGTGGAGGGACGAATTGCAGAAATCGCAAAGTTTGAGGGACCATTTATGAAGTTGTCCCAATTAAAAATTTATTAAAAAATCCTTTCATGATCGAGATAGAATAGTTTTCTGGTAGATTGTTAAAAAAAATATTATAACTTTAATGTAAATTAGGCTCAGATCACAAGTCAGATATATCACAACATTTCAATATCTCAATATCAAACATATTTCATATATTTTTAATATCTTACTCAAATATCACCCAACATCACAAATAAATATCAAGCGCTTTCCATCAATTACCCTTATCCATACACTTTCACAAATCAATTCAAATATTTCACATCATATTCTCTCTCCTCTCTCCTTTCTCCCCACATTCAAACCTTTCACATCACATTCTCTCTCCTCACATCACATTCAAATCTTTCACATCACGAGGGCAATTTAGTCTTTTAGTTCATAAACTCATATCATCTCATATTCAAATACTGAACAGTGCAATATCATCATATATCGCATTCCTGATCTGAACCTTACTCACTCCGGCACAAAATGATCTTTTCATTTGACTTTTCTTGGTTAACAATATTTAACTTTGACTAATTTTTCACAAAAAATTACTTAATATTATGAATTATAAGCTATTTATCTATAATATTTTAATTATTATTTTATAATTAAAACATAATCAAAGTTGAACCTTCATGATCATGAGAAGTCAAATAGATTAATTTTTTTTTTTTTTGAACAAATGGAGTATAAATAGTATAAAGAAAAAAAAATATTAAATTAGAAGGTTTGAAACTCAAAGGTGGACTTTTTACCTTAACAAAGAGAGTACATTAAGTAAATTTTGAATGAAGGTAAAATATAGGAAAAATAGATAGAATAAAGTGAGTCCAATGAAAGATAAAAACTGAAAAATCAAAACCAAAACAAAAGATGCATCAACCAAACACACCCTAATGTTCTTCCTACATCTATCTATCATGGGGCTTTGTCCCGTGCAGAAAAAGCAAAAAAAAAATGAACGACCGGATTTTCAAATCTACAGTATAAATGAGAGATTTAAGTGAATAGTAATGAATAGTAACAAGGAGATCCAACGGTGGTTATGAATGGAATCGGAAGGTGGAAGAGCTGGTCAAGGGACAAAAAAACAGTTCTTTCACCCCTTCTTTATTATGGTTAAAAAATCTACAGCCTGTACTACTCCTGCGCCAGAGGGAAAGAGAGCGAGGAAATACATGGGCACCACCCACGGGCTATCACTAGTTAATGATACGCAGAAGAATTTTTTTTCTGTAAAAAAAAAGTGTGGCTAAATATACAAAGAAAATGTAAGCTACAAAAATCCATCCCATCCAAAAAGGCCTTTGGGATGAGATATTACTGTAGTTCTGTGTGCTGTATAGATAGTTCACTCTTTCCACTTCCCTTTGCCCTCCAACACAAAAAACCTCCGGGTTCAAGCCAATCATACCAACAGTACAAACTCTATAGTCAGCCTAACTGCGCAGCTTTTATCCGAACAAATCACTCTCTTCAAACAAGGATGGCGACCAGTCACAGTGCTACAAAAGACGACTCAGCAAGATCAATGGCACGGGCAAGAGCTGCAGCTTTATTCTCACACTCTCGCTGCTCGTCAGCAGGATCACTGTCGGCCACTATACCAGCCCCAGCTTGAAGGTGGGCCACCCAATCCCGTCGTTTGTTTCCATCCTTGTATGAGTACATAGTGTCATAACGAGTAGCAGTAGGAAACACCATTGTTCTCAAAGCCAGCGCAATGTCCATATTGCCGTTGAAGGAGATACCTCCAAATCCACCACTATATGGCCCACGCCTCGTGACTTCCAGCTCATCGATCAATTCCATGGCTTTCACCTGCATGGGAACACAGATCAGTTTTAAGGAAACATTGATGTCTCTCACCCCCATGAGACCAGAAACAATGATACAAGGAATATTCTACAGTTATGCACCTTTCATATAGCCATATCAGTTATAAATTTATAATCTCCATTGATAAAGTATATTAAGTAAATATTCTTAGGAATAGTAATATCAGTTATAATCACTACTGAGAGCAAAATCAGAAAATAATTTCTTAAATGATTCTAAGATGCCTTAAGAAATGCAGTAAAATTTTTTTAAGGCCCCAGGATATGCACGTATCGACCTCCACTGTTCTGACTTCTCTCTCTTTTCTTTCTTCCAATAAGAAAAGGGAAAATTGTAATTCCTTAGCAGATGGTCATGAGGAGCTAACAAACGAGCCAGTCCACTCCCACTGTTGAACCAACCTCAAAACTCTAGCCAGGAATTTATTTTTGCAATTCAGGCTAACCCCAAACATGAACCAAACTACTACATCAAAAAGGGAATACGTTGAGACCCGACTAAGGAAGGAACAAATAATGGAGACACCATCTTAGGTGCATGCATCACCAAGTGCTCGAAAGGGTAAACTCATCACCTAAAAAGAGTAAAAGACACCTTTCATCACAGTAAAAATGTTGGACTGAATTTTCTTCCAACTCAGAACTAAAAGAATCAGAGTAGTGCATGCATTATATAAGCTGGAAGGGAAGATGATCAGAACCTTTGGAGCACCACTAACTGTTCCAACAGGCAAGGCAGCCCGAAGAGCATCCCAGCTACTTAAATCATCAAGCAGCTCTCCAGTGACCTGCAAATAGGAAGAGGCTGTCACTGATTTCTACACTAAAAAGCTTAAAAGCAATCTATTTTACATATTCTCATCAACAACAACATTTTCCCTAAAAGAAATTGGCACACCGTTATCATGTTGCGACCTGAATTGATTCTTTCTTTATTACTACAGCACTCTCCTTATGCTTTATAGAAATGAAAAATATTTTTTGCATTCTCTGGTTTTTTAAACTATGTGGAAATTTAGGTCAATGCAGAGTATCCCGTGGCTCAACTAAAAGATGATTCATTGTCTTCTGTAGAATTTACTAATAGCGCTGAGGTAGAACATCATTTTAGGAAAGTGAAAAACCTCTTCTTTCTTATCATCCAGACGTCAGCACATTCTTTCATTTCACAGGTAAGAGTTGTGTGATTAATATAACATTATGACCCAATTTCAGCACGTCAACTGAAATCAAGTCTTAACTCTTAACTACATTCCTCATGGAATGGTCTCCAAAGCATTTTCTACAGGTCCTTTTCCACGAAAGAAACTAATTATATTCTTTTACCTAACAATTTGCAAAGAATTTGTTTTCATCCCACGAAAGATTCTTTTCCTTGCTAATTTTAAAAATGAAATCCCCAAATTGTGCCATCCTGATCTACCAACCAGTCAGCAATGACAAAGTACTCACTGTTGAGCTGATGTGCATGACGTGGGAATAGCGTTCAACATTCATGAGCTTTTCGACATTCACGGTACCAGGTTTAGAAACCTACAAAAAAGTATAATATAAAGATAAATGATTCAGATTAATCATGTTTAAGCTATTTTGAAATTCAGATTAATCATGATAATTTGCACACGGGATCTTAAATAGCAAACATGCAGAGTAAGGTATACGTAACCATGTAAGGTTTTATAAACTTAAGTCGATCCAAAACACCAATATAAATCGAAACAAACGTCCGGACAAAATCGAACATTTGGTTCTAATTTTTGAGCTGTAAACCAATTGGGTTTGCATTCTCAAGTAACAACGTCGTTTGGTTTGTTGGCACCTACTGAGCCGAACAAAACTGAATAGAACCATGAGCCGAGCCATTCAACCCAATCACAAGCTTGACCCCATCAAGTATTTCTTAATTTTATTTCTTTCCCCATCTGTTGTTCAAGAATTTCTCTTGTATGAAAATTTATGTACTCTTTTAGTTTGTTTGTGAATAATTATTGCTTGGCTATTTTCCTAATAAAGGTTTCCTTTGGTCAGTTTTTTTTTCCCTTTGGTCAGTTAAGTAGCCTGAAATATTATAAATCCAAACAAACTGAACCACCAAATGGAACCAGCAAAGTACTAAATACTTTTCAAAGATCTCCTCCAAAATCACCAGTACAGTTAAGCCGAATCATCAAAGGAACCGTAACCTGACCAAATTGATGATCTTCGGTTCAGTTCCAAATTCTAAATGGCTCCATTCAGTTTGAGTTTTCACCAAAAACGACATGTGATTCAGTTTGTGATATGAACCCCCACCCCCAAAAAAAATAGAAAGAAAGAAGTCCACAATTTAAAAAAAAAAAAAAAACATTTACATCCCTTACAATACTATATCACTATCCTATGATAAATAATACTCCCTCTGTCCCAAAATGAGTATACACTTTGTAGTGAAGTTACTAAATTCACCTCTGCCACTCAACATTTTCTTTTTGATAAAAGAATAATATCATTGATAGAGAAAGAACGTACAAAGAAGCCAGACAAGAAATTCACCAAAAAAACAAAAACAACAAATACATACGAATTACTCTATAACAGCTTTCAATCTCTAACCAAATCTCCCAAAGACAAACCCTGCAAACTCCTAGTCCAAAGAGAAGACTGCACGGTAATCTTCTCCCACAACATCAAAAGCGATAACTCTCGATTTCTAAAAATTTGAGAATTTCTTTCAACCCAGATATTCCACAACAATCTGAATATGGCATAACCCATAGCAAAGAAGCATTCCTCGATCGACCAAAGGCCAAGTGACTAATGTCTATATGTGTGGACGAAGAATTTTAGTGAACGGCTTCACAGAAAAAGACCTAGTCTGACCAGGAACCCAGATTCGATGGGAGATTGAAGATCCAAAGGACGAAAAGAAAAAAATTGAAGTAATGAATATGCAACCGACATAGATATTATATGTCATTGAGATTCCTCACAAAATGAAAATTTCACGTAACCTGACCCCCTTCCATAACGAAAAAAGTAGCAATATGCGCGTATGAAGACTGAAAAGCCCTAAACCCTAAACCCTAAAAGCCCAAACAAACGAGAAAAAGAGACCTTACGAGATAAATCCCCTATCCAAGGATCCTCCCAAAATTTGACTCGATTCCCAACCTCAACCTCATAACAAACACGAGGATAAAAAAGGTGAAAACAACTTGAAATAAACTTACAGGATCTGGAATACGTGGAAGAAAGACTGGCAGATTCATCCTAGAATCTCCTACCCATTATGGTTAATACCAAACTTGCTCCAAGTAACTCTATGCCAAAGAGATTCATGCTCTAGCGAAAAACACCATAACCACTTACCGATCAAAGAAATATTCTTGATAACCAAGTACCCAAGCCCTAATCCCCCATCTTCCTTAGGCCTACTCACCTTCTTTCAAGACACTCAACATATTTCATTGTCCACTAAAATGTTATAATGGTACCACTGAAGATGATAATTTACATGTGCCATTTATATTGCTTAAGTGTCAATTTTCTTAAATTTCAAAAGAAACTCAACGTGGACACTCATTTTGGAACGGAGGGGGTATAAAGCAAGGTAGTAATTTAACTAAGTATAGTATTTTTTGAAAATACAACAACAAAAAAGTTTTGAACTTGATTATAGAATCATATTGCTCAAACATTTTAAAAGTTGTTCTTGACCTATTCTTTATCTTTCAGATAAATTCGTAACTGAAGGGTTTCCAAGTCTACCAAGCTTCTTTCTAGTGATAGTCTGAAATGAGATATAATGACACTCTTTCTGCATCCGGAGGTTCAGAGACTTGATGCAGTACGTCCATACAGAAATACATGTGCACTCAAATTCTATCATCCCCCCACCCCTATCTTTCCTCACATGCACCCAGAATTAAATGTCCTTGAGAATTAAGAAAAGAGGAAGTCAAGTATATTTACTCTGAGGCGAGCATTACATAAGTGATGAAACAAAAAAATATGGAAGGGTGCATAGAAAGTATGTTAAGTTTGGAACATAATTGCATAACCAGAGTCCGAAACATGGCAAAAAAAAATGAGCGAAGGAAATTATAGAGAAGGGAGGAATATAGACCTTTCCAACATCATTCCTTCCCAAATCAACCAGCATTATGTGTTCTGCACATTGTTTTTCATCGTGCAAAAGTTGATTTTCCAACATATAATCTTCCTTTGGCGTCTTCCCTCTTCTAATAGTTCCTGCTAGTGGTCGATTAGTGATCTTTCCCTGTCAAGACAAGCAGATGTGAACACTCATGTTGTTCAGACTACTGGCAGTCAAACAAACAGCATGGCAGTTGATGTCAATGAAGCACAACATCACTATAAGATGATGATGTAAAAATGGAGGTTTAAATGTCTGACGCTACTAGTTTACCTTTTTAACACGAGTAAGAATTTCTGGACTTGAAGCAACAAGAATACACCCTCTGGCCTGATTGCAAGGGAAGTTGCATGAAAAGACAAGAAGTTAGAACATCAAACTGCCATAACTTAGATCTTGTTATCCAGAATAACTGTCAGACCTGTAAATATGTCATATATGGGCTGGGGTTGACGATTCTCAGGGCCCTATAGATCTCAAATGGGTCAGCAAAAGTCCGCCTTTCAAAGCGCTGACTTAGGACAATTTGAAAGATATCCCCAGCCAAAATATGTTCTTTAGCTTGCAAAACTGCGTTCTTGTATGCTTCACTTGTCATTGATGAGTTTTTCAATGAAGGTCCAAAAAGCTTTGTATGCAACTTGATTGAACCAGCAGCCAGCCTCGGGCTGAAATCAGAGCTCAAATAAGACCTCCTGAAATAATGCATAAATCAATGCAATTGTGGAACGAGTCATCAGTTAAAAGATGATTACTCACGGAACTATATCATGCACTCTAGACACTAAGGTTTCCAAACGGCTCATCCCATCCTTAAACGCCTCCTCAACTGAGGAAAACTGATCCAGTCGCACCCAGTGTATCACATGTGCTTTCTGAGGTTCAAAATTTTCAGGGTCAGTAAACAGAATACATCTGGACTAAAAACGTAAAAAGCTTGGCCCACCCATGCACACAAGCAGTACATAAAAGAACACGAATCATCTGCTATGCAACGGAAGCTACCAGAAAATACATACATCACCCTCTTAACCAAAAAACATCAAAATTCTCTGAACGCCTCACTGATCCAAAAAATGTGATAGATAGTCGGTTCTACAGCTTTTCCTGTGTTTAAGTTCTAGCTTTGACTTTCTTAGGGTGAAGAGTAGTATAGAGTAAGAAAGAGAGAGAAATCTGAGGGACCAAATCAATAGAAAGTGAAAATCAAGGGATATAAAACAAAAAGATGAAAAAAGTTGAGTTTTGCAACATGGAAGGAAACGATTGAAAGAATTAGAAAGAACTGGTGGATTGAAGAAAAGGAAAAAGTGGGATGTGGAGAAAGTGGCCGAACAGGGCCAGAGTCTGCACCAGATAGTTCATCTTTTGAACTGACTTTGCAATATCAAAAGGAACTGAAAGTCATCAAGGCTAAAACCAAGGAACCCCGGAGCTAGAGTTTCTAAACCATGTTTCTTAAATGAATACAAGTACTAGAAATGATTGTTCATGAGTCCTAAATACTTTGGAACAAGGATGAACTGAACCTTGGGTGACCACACATTAGTTTACCTTGGAGATCAATAAGCTAAGGTATTTATTATTGAAGGCTTAACAAGTACTAAAACACATCCAAGAACAATCGTACTTGAAATTGCACTCCAAAACTATTTGACAATTTAGTAGAAACTTGAAAATAAGTGGAATCTCTTGCATCCTTAAATTTAGGCATGGCATGATAATCTCTTTCAATATAAGACAAAAAGAGCTTTCATAAATTCAATCAATAACAGGGGTGAATGGCCTTCTAAAGGTAGTTCACTTTCTCTTATTCGCTCGGCGACATCTTCGTTTGATTCATTCTGCCTAAAACCTTCACATAAAAAAGATTCTACTGCAAAGACCTTTGAAAGCCTTTGCCTTCTCCGCCCTCCACCTAAGCTGCGCAGGAAAGGCCCAAAGCCAATCCGTACTTTGGCTCAAACAGATATGTGTAGTACTAAACAATATTAACAAGAAAAAAACAATTTGGAAACTCAATCTACTCTAAGAAAATTCAAAATTTAGAAAATGTATTTATCTTCTAATTTTTGAATGGTTACAAATTACTCCCTCCGTCTCACGTATATTGTCCACCAAACAAAAACATGTAAATTAAGATCTGATAATAAATACCTTCATTTTAGTCTTCTTTCCATTCATACCCTTATTAAAGATTCGTTTGACTCTTGATTACACTTGGCTCACCTTGTAAATAAATTTGAAAGGTAGGGATACAATGAGGAAATGGATAAATAATAAATTTGAAGGGTTCAACATGTTTGAGACACCCTAAAATGGAAACGTGGCCAGTAAAAAAGAGAAGGAGGGAGTAATAATTTCAATATAACAAGGTGTTCAGTAAATATCAACTAGGTGCAGGAGGTATGCAAACCAAGCAGGCATAGGATAACATAATAGTAGATGTACATCAGAAAGCCCTAAAACCTGAAAATCCATATTTTATAATTTTCAAATTGATGTTTGAGGACTGAGATGAGAGAACCTTCTCAACATGGTCAAACACAATCACATCATCATAAAGGCCTAAATGAACATCAGGGAGGTTTCTATCGTCTTCTGGGGCATTTGAGAATGGAAGCTTTTTCTTCTCTACATAACGCACTGTATCATACGAGAAATAACCGACCCACCCACCTGTTCAAGAATAACATGCAATTGAATTGGTTAAGCTAAAACGTACGTGTTGAAATTGCAGAGGCATCAAATAGGAGATTTATTCATAAACATAACTCCTGATAGAGAAGCAAAAGGAAATGTGAATTCTAATATCTGTGATCATTTCACTAATGAAATAAATAGCAACTAAGCAACGTCTAACTGAAATATTAATTGCACAAATTTTACCACAAAATGCTTCGGGGAGTTCTTCAATTCGTTGGGGTTTCCATTTTTCCATAATCCTTCTAGGAACAGACATGGGATCCTCTACAAACTCTTCCTTCCGCCACCCTTCATGATGGTCCATAACAGTTACCATATTCTCCTTCGCAACAATTTCCATCGTAGGCTGAGCCCCAATCACACTATAACGACCCTAACATTAGCCACATTACAGTTAGCAAGGAATCAAACAGGACAAAATAGCAAAATAGATACATCCAATATTCAAATTAATGAAAAGCACAGGAGTATTAAATTCAAACAAAATTAATTTTGCTACAATGTTATAGCTACTCAATCCATTCATATAGAACGTTATAGCTACTCAATCGATTCATATAGGATATCCAAGAGAGAATCTCAAATAGTCCATCTGTGCTCAGACAGAGTTACATTTTTGACTTCTAGAAGTCAATTCGATGTTCTTGAAATGCACATTTCATATAGATATTCCAGGGAGGAGTCCAATAATTGTACAAAAACGGTGATAAGTCCCAACAAGCTAGGACAGAGCAAGTGCATTGTATATTGCAAATGAAGAGGCAATGTAATTAGGTTGCTTACGACACTGGAGACCTTCAAACCAGGCTCGACCGACTCGAATAAAAAACTGGGGGCATCCCGGTCATCTTCCTTAACTAAACAGCGGTAAGCGAGAACCGGAGTCAAGTGATCGGAGAATATAGACCTGTAAAGAGGAATTAAATTCCCCTCTTTGGAAGCTTCCTTGAACTTCACCTCATGGTCCACTGCACCACCATGAATCATTTTTTTTTTTTTAAAACATCAATTAATAACAACTAAGTAAATAAATAAACTGAACGAATGAATGAATGAATGAATGCCCAATTAGAGCAAAAGGAAGAACCTAAAGAGGTAAGGTGGGAGACGGCGGAGCATTTGAGGGAGAGGCGGCGGGAGGTGGGGAGGGAGATTAATGAGAGGGAGGAGGGAGTGGGGGAGGAAGGAGAGGGGCAGCGGAGACCAGAGAGGAGGGGACGGTGGTGGGAGAGAGCTAGGGTTTCCATATCAGACACAGAACAGAGCATGTGAAGCTTGAGGGCGAATGATGGCTGCAAATATATATATGACTGACGGAAGTCAGTCCGAACAGAGTATATGCAATTTTAGCTGTTCCAAAATTGTGTGTGTGTGTGTGTGTGTGTGTGTGTGTGTGTGTGTGTTTTTTTCTTTCTTTATAGGCTCCTCGTGGAGGTGTGTTGGGGTGGAAATGTGGAATTCGAAATTTTTGTTTCAAATTGGGTGTCATTTATTGTGTTATAATTTTTAGGAATAATATATATTTTAAATTTAAATTTATTTTTTAAATAATTAAAATGAAATTTTAAAAAAAAATACAGAAAATATCACACCATTTCACATTAAAAAAAATTCGTTGAAGTGACTGTCGAGATTTTTAGACTCCTTCCGGCAAAATCAGATGAACGCCTACGCTCTCGGTATATTAGGAATGTCAAATACACATAAAGATTATAAATTATTCACATAATGTGATATAAAATGCACATAATAATTATAAACATACTAATGATATAACCTATATTTATTTTATATTTATGTTATATGCATAATTTATAATTTTTATGTGTATTGAACGCTGCTAAAACACCGAGTGCTAGACGCTCATTATACCAACTGCCTCACTCACGTCACATTTACTATTAGTCGCTCTGTATATTCCCTTTAAAAGGACAGAGGATTTATTGCAATTCGATATATACCAAATTGGAGAAGTAAATGTTCCTAACCTTGACCGAACAAATATTTTGCTCCCAAGTATCCATTTGAATTTTATTTTTTCTCAATTATTAAATCACTATAAAATGTATGTATTCGAGGATATTAAGTTAAAAAAATATTTAATCAAATATTTTTAAATAATATATTATTTATAAAAAATTTATAAAATAATTTTATCTGAAACATAACAGTAATTAAAAAATAATAATTAAATAATCTTAAATAGGAACAACTTCACAAATAGTTTTGAACTTTTTGTCTTTTAATCGATGATTTTTCATCTTTGAATTTGAAATAAGTTCGTAAAATGTGGATATAAATAATCACTATCGTTAATTAAATATTAATTTAACCGTTAAATCACATATGTGACATGTCATATTAGCCAAAGGTAATTACGAAAAGTCAAAAAATTGGGCTTGAACTGTTAGAATAAGCTGGAAGTCTCTGGGAAGGAGAGATTCATTAAATATTCAAGTTCAGTGACCTTGAGCATCTCAACCATCTCAATGGTCCAAATTCTTGGTTCATATCTCTACTCTCTAAGATCATGTATCTATCTTAGAATTATATCCTAATCATTGTATAAATAGGGCTGTGTCTAATCAATTCCATATATGAAAAAGAAATAGAATTCTCTCATTGATATCTTGATATTCATGTTTAACATGGTATCATAGTAGTGTTTCTGATCATTAGAGACTCAGAAAAATTTCATCATTGCCCGAATACCTTTTCCGAACCCAAATCAAGTAATAAACAACCTTAACAAACATCCGAAACAGCCACCAAACCTGAAAAATTCTGACACGATGATAGAAAATAATTTACTCGTGTTAGAAAGCCAAAACTCAGTCCTGCCCGACGAGTTAACAATGCCAATTGCAGCGTTACTTTCGAAACGGGCTAAGTAACCAACAACCAGCAGAAATAGGTTCTGAAAACCTTTCAATCAACATCAAATTGAACAATGAAAATTACCCACTATGGGCATGCCTCATGAAGAAAGCAATTAGAGGAAGAGGAAAAGGAGATCACCTCACTGACTTACCACCGGAGATCACCGACCCAAGCTACAAGAGATGGGAGCAATCAGATCAAGCCGTGTTCACATGGCTTGTCCAGAATATTGAGCCTTCGTTGATAAACAACGTTGCTCAATATCCGACAGCCCGAAGTTTATGGAGCGGCTTGCCTGTCACGTACGATAGTGGAGTCAATTCATTCCAAACGTACGAGCTACACAAGATGGCGAGCACAGTCCGGTAGGGAAAGGAGACATTAGAGGCCATTTGGAATACCCTACAGAATATCTGGAAGAGGATTGACCACAGAGCTCCAAATCCCATGAAATGCCCAGAAGACATGGTCGTATTCAACCAAATAACAATGGATCAGCGACTGTACCAATTTCTCACGGCCATCGACGATCGGTACGAGTCAATCCGAAGTGACATTCTCAAGCAGGACTCCCTTCCCTCAGTGGAGCACGCCTACTCAATGGTGAGAAGAGAGGCCGCCACACTTCAAATCTTGAAGGCGGTAGCCGGGAGTGAGGGAGTCCAAGCATCATCGGGAGAAATTGGGGTAGGACTCGCTGCAAGAACCAATTATGCGGACGAGGCCGTGGAAATAGAACAGAGGCACCGGAGAAACCATGGAAATGGGGCAAGGAGGACAAATCTCATCTTCATTGTTCTCATTGCGGGATGTCAAAACACACAAAGGATACGTGCTTCAAGCTCGTTGGGTTTCCAAAGTGGTGGGAGGACAACCACAAGAGAGGGAAGGCGAATATAGTAGTGGCGGCTGGAGCAGTAGCGACGGGAGAACAGGGGAAGGCGGTGGAGGAAGACAACGCTGGGCTAGGGCACGCCGCATAAGCTAATGGATGCAGCGGCGAAAACCCTAACGACAATCATCAAGGTAAAACGAAAATCGCAGGTATAACCTTCTCAAATCCTAGGTTTTTCAGAGTTGGTTGCTTTGGGGAAGAAGAGAACGAGATGGGAGAGAATGAGAATGAGAATGCGTTGCTTCAGAACAAACCAAACCACATACTTAAACCCACCCGCCCCCTAAACCCAAAATCCCAAAGCCCAAACTGAACCAGCCAATTAAATCCCAAGCCTATCATACTCAGCCCGTTTTTAATAAATCAACTCAGTGGATTTTTGATAGTGGGGCAACTGATACTATGACCCATGATCCGTCTGACATTCTTCACATTAACCCGCCAACCAAATCCCAAATTCAAACTACTAATGGTGAATTAGTAGCTGTCCAAGGAGAAGGGCCCACAGAACTATTTCCAAACCAAAAATTGCATAATTGCTTCTATGTTCCATCCTTATCTTGCAAACTGTTATCATTAAGTCATATTACTCGGGAATTAAATTGTGCAATTTTGATGTATCATGGATTTTGTCTCTTGTAGGACATTCATACAAAGAAGATCATTGGGCGTGGTACTGAACGTAAATTCTTTGCTTTCTATAAAATGGTCCAAACACAGTTTAACACCAACATCAAAATTCTTCGATCTAATAATGGGGGTGAATTTGTTAACCACTCTATGCAAAAATTCTTTTTGAAAAATGGGCTTCTACATCAAACTAGTTGTCCCGACATACCACAACAAAATGGGGTGGCCGAACGCAAAAACAGAATCCTACTAGAGATGACTCAATCTTTAATGTTTGAGTCACACGTCCCAAGTACCTTTTGGCCTGAGGATGTGGCTACCTCTGTTTATCTCCTTAATCGCTTACCCTCCCAAATCTTCCATCGAAAAACCCTATCCATATCTTGGCCACACAAACAGACATACCCTCTATAATGACTTTACCTCCCAGGATATTTGGATGTTCACTCTTTATCCACATCCCTAAATCCAGCCGAAACAAATTTGACCCATATGCTGAAAAATGTGTCTTTATCGGGTATGCAACCACTCAGAAAGGGTATCGATGTTATAATCCGATTACTCGACGTGTACATATTACCATGGACTTTCAATTCCTTGAGTCTGAATATTACTTCCACCAGCCTAGTGGTCAGGGGGAGACTGGTAGAGATTCACTAGTCTGGCAAAATTATCCTGAGACTACCCCACAAGAGCAAGTAAATGGAGCCACAGAGCCTGCCTCTCACAACGTAGAAGAGGGTCATACACCACGAGTCACTAATCTCAATGACAACCTTCCAACGAATGATCTGCAAGAGGTAGAAATATCACATCCAACTACTACACCGTCTATTCTTCTTGATAATATATGTATGACTGATGATACTAATAGTGACAGCTTAGCTCCTGAAAATAGTGACAACTTAGCTCCTAAAAATAGTGACGGCTTAGCTCCTAAAATGGAAATAGAACCAGCATCCGGGAGATTTGTCTAACCACCAAGACGAAACCGTGGCATACCACCCAAGAGATACAGTCGAGAGAAAGTATCATGAGGATCGAGATATCCGATGGAAAATTTGGTTAGAGGGAATCTCTCAGCGAAAGCAAAAGCCTTTAATGTCATTCTCTACGATGAAACATTCTAAAGACAGTAGCGGAGGCCTGGCAGAAGGAGGAATGGAGAAAATCCATGATGGAGGAGATGAATGCACTGGAGAAAAACGGAACATGGGAGAAGTGTGATATTCCCCTAGGAACAAAAGCAGTTGGATATAGATGGGTCTTCTCGATCAAGTACAATGCAGATGGAACAATAGAACAGTACAAAGTTTGGCCGTTACATCAGTTTGATGTCAGGAATGTGTTTCTTCATAGTGAGTTAAAAGAGGAAGTGTATACGATAGCTCCACCGGGATTCTCGAGTGGATTCAAGAAAGGAGAAGTATGTCGGCTCAGAAAAGCATTGTATGGACTCTAACAATCTCCACGAGCATGGTTTGTAATATTTATCATGTTTATTAAGAAGAACAGGTACAAACAGAGCAATTTCGATCATACTTTTTTCTTCAAAAGGAGAGGGGAATTAATTACATGTCTGATCATCTACGTAGACGACATGATCATAATCGGAGATAATAGAGAGGAGATGTCACAACTTCGAAAGAGTCTATTTATGGAGTTTGAGATGAAGGACTTGGGGGGACTAAAGTACTTTCTTGGAATTGAAGTTCTTAGATCAACTAAGGGAATATTCATTTCTCAAAGAAAGTACATTCTGGATCTTCTGGCGGAAATTGCAAACCAGCTGACACTCCAATGGTTCAAAATCACAAACTCCGCATGATCGAAGGAGCAAAGTCAACTGATAGAGAGCAATACCAAAGATTGGTGGGAAAGCTAATCTACCTAGCCCATACTAGATCAGCATAGCCTATACAGTTGGAGTAGTAAGCCAATTCATGTATCAACCACATGGGGAGCATATGGATTATGGAGGCAGTGATGAGGATATTAAGATATCTGAAAGGGACATCTGAGAGAGGAATCATCTACAGAAAGAATAAATGTCTAGATATGGAAGTATATACAGATGCAGATTGAGCTGGTAACCCAAATGATAGACGGTCTACCTCAGGGTACTTAGCTCTGGTTGGTGAAAATTTAGTGACTTGAAGTAAAAAGCAGAAGGTGGTAGCACTGTCAAGCGCAGAAGCCGACTTTAGAGGAATCATCAAGGGGTTCACAGAGATTCTATGGCTGAAGAAACTAATGGCAGAAATTTGTTTTTTACTGCAGCTTCTGATTCAGCTAAAGTGTGATAATAAGGCAGTCATTAGTATCTCCGAAAATCATGTTCAGTATGATAGAACAAAACACGTGGAAGTTGATCGACATTTCATAAAAGAAAAGATTGAAGACGGAATAGTTACCCTTCCATTTGTTCGATCAGAAGATCAGTTTGCAGATATTCTCACAAAAGCAGGATTCTTGATACAACATTGTGCAAGTTGGGTGGTGTTGGTGATCCCACTACTCAACTTGAGGTGGAGTGTTATAATAAGCTAGAAGTCTCTAGGGAGGAGAGATTCATTAAACATTCAAGTTCAGTGACCCTGGGCATCTCAACCATCTCAATAGTTCAAATTCTTAGTTCATGTCTCTACCCTCTAAGACCATGTCTCTGTCTTAAAATTATATCCTAATCATTGTATAAATAGGACTCTGTATAATCAATTCCATATATGAAAAAAAAATAGAATTCTCCCGCTGATCTTTGGTATTCATGTAGAATGTGAACATCATGATCACCTTCAAAATTTGATTTACTCTAGCATTCAAACAATGATCAAGGAATCACAAAAATAATTGCAGCAAAGAAATGAGCATTTGTACCATTCAACAAGAAAACCTCACAGAAATTCAAAATGTGGGTCATCTTCTTCAAAATCTCACATAAATTCTCACAGAAATTCAAGATCTCGATTTAATCGTTTGCAAGATATGGGTCATGTTCTTCAAGATCTGGATGACCATAAACGCGGCGAGCCACTATTGAAGCTTTGCGAGCCCGGATCAGTACTCCCTTTCCATGTTTTGGTTCGATCCATGGCGGCTAGGAAGGAAATGAAACGAAATTTCTAGTTTTCTCTTTGTACTTTGCTTCCAATACCGAATTCAAGCTTTATGGAACAAAATGGATTTTTGGATTTTCAAATCCAGATCTGAATCTTGACAAAATCGAAAGCGCCATTGATGGGATGCATTTATCTGTAAGGAGAGAGAGTGTGGCGGCGGAGAGATTGAATCTCATGAGGATCCACCGGGATGAAGACGAGACCACCACTGGGGCTCAACGAAGATGAGATGAAACCCACCGGCATAAATGGTGTATAATAAAACACTGATTATTATTAGAAGAAGAAAAATTAGTTAGTTAATAAAAGCTACAATCGTGTATAATTTTATCGATTTTTGAAGAATTGCAAACCTGGGAAGGAATTGTCCGACAATGGAGCAGTTTCTGGATGGAGATCAAACTACGAACCAAAACTTATGTTGGCAGCCTTTAAAGGATTTTTTTTGTAGGAAGGAAAAAACAACAAACAAACTACTCTATTGGGGACGCATCCCCATTCACATCAGCTTCCAGGAGCATCATTAGCTCCGCGTTGGGGTTTTCGACTTGGACTAAGGCCTCGCTTTGTTTAGCTCCAAGCTTTGCAAGATAGTCGGCACATTTATTGCCTTCGCGAATGGTGTGTTGAATCGTGCATCCCGTTGAGTCTAGCAGCTTTCTTATGTCTTCAAGGAGAGCATATAACGGATGCGAGCTATCCTCTATGCGGTTAGTCAGATTCTTAGCTTCCAAGGAGTCCGACTCTACGAAGATGTTATTGTAGCCCTTTGATAGCATTAGTTCCAAGCCCACCAGAATTGCATGCAGCTCCGCTTCAAGAGGTGTGCAAGTTTTCAACCTTCCATAGTATCCCATCCTCAAGCTCCCATTTGAATCCCTCATGATGCCTCCAAAGCCGCAGTTGAGAGTGTTGTGATTGCAACTTCCATCCGTGTTTAGCTTGAGCATCCCTGATAGAGGAGGAGACCAATTAGTAGATAAATGATTTCTAGCAGTTAACGGAGAGTTGAAAAGGGTAAAAGAAGCTTGAACTTCCCTTGTTAGCCACCCAATCCTTGCGCAGGTAGCTCGATCATCACTGTTCAGATCTTCAATGGCTTTTTTGTTTCTATCTAACCAGATATTCCAGATAATAGCAGTGAAAAAATATAACCAAGTAAAATCACCAACTTTCTCTTGACCTTTAGTGACTAAATTCATCACAAGCCAGTCATGTAATGGACTATTGAAATGCAGGTTATACTCATTACCCAGCAACAAATTCCAAATTATGGAAGCTTTAGGGCATTTTCTTATCACATGATCGACATTCTCTTGAAATATCAAACATCTTGGACAAAGACTTGTGTTTCCCAGATTTCTAGAGAATCTAAGGGAGTTAGTCATAATACAGTTATGAAAAATTTTCCAAAAGAATATCAAAAACTTTATAGGGAGCTTTAACTTCCAAAATTTCTCCCAATTCAAGGAAATGTTATCATTTGTATAGGAATTTTGGCACTCATAAGCACTTTTAACCGTGAACTTGCTTTTTTTCTCAAGGCCCCAAGAAGGGGTATCACTGATATTGTTATATTGAGAAAGATGAATGTTGCTTATCATATCTTTTTCCTTGGCAGTCAAGAGGTCCTCTACAATAAAAAAATTCCATTTTCTGTTTGAAATAATGTCTGCCACTACCAGATTGTGGACCTGATGGGGAGACTGAACATTAGTAGCACCCTCTTGATTCAAGTCTGGGGTTTGGGGATACCAAGGGGGCCATTTCCGACCCACCAGTCCTTCCATAAATTTATAGAAGTACCAGTTCCCACGTTCCATTTCAATCCTTTTAACAAAACCTCTTTAGAATTACATATGGCTCTCCAAATAAAGGAAGAATTGGACGCGACAGACCACTCCTGGGGATCTTTGTTTAAACAATATTTCCTTCTTATGATATCAATCCACAAGAGATTTTCATTTCTAACTATTTGCCATCCCAACTTAGCCAAAAGGGCTTTGTTTTGATTGTGAGATGTCCTGATTCCAAGCCCACCTTTAGCTTTAGATTTGCAAACAGTTTTCCATTTAAGGAGATGAATTTTTTTCTCCCTTCGTACTCACCCCATAGAAAGGATCTATTAATCTTGTCAAGCTTGTTGGTGATAGCTTTAGGCAGTTGACACAATTGCATGGAGTAGGAAGGAGTGCTAGAAAGAGTAGACTTAATTAACGTGCATCTTCTAGCCATGGATAGCAATCTAGTTTTCCAACCTGACATTTTAGCTTGGACTCTATCAATAATATGCTTAAAGTGATTGATAGACAATCTTTTGTGTATCAGAGGGAACCCAAGGTAAATTCCCAAGTCGTGAGTGAGATCAATACCCAAGCAGCTACTTAAGTGCTGAGCTCTAGAGTGGGCAGCAGCTTTGGCCATAAAAAGCTTAGATTTAGCAAAATTGACAGTTTGGCCAGAAGCTTCACAAAATTTTCCAAGAATTTAGCAATGTTCAAGCAGTCTTTAACCTCAGCTTTGCTGAATAATAGCAGATCATCCGCATAAAAAAGATGTGATATGAAGATACCATTCCTAGAAGTTTTTGGCCCTCTCCAATTACTATCCCCCACACTCTTACAAATTTGGTGAGAAAGTCTTTCCATGCATAGAACAAAAAGATATGGGGATAGAGGATCACCTTGCCTAAGACCTCTGGAGGTTTGAAATTGGGGGAGATTTTCCCCATTCCAGACAATACTAGTTCTAATCCCTGTAACACAACTCATGATAAGCTCCACCCAACTATCAGGGAAGTCGAAAACAAGTAAGGTTTCTCTAAGAAAGCTCCAAGAAATTTTGTCATAAGCCTTTTCGAGATCAATTTTGATAACCATGCCCCCTTTTTTATCTTTGCTATTATTAAGAGATCTAATTATCTCCTGAGTAATAATAATAGTGTCCGTTGTTTTACGACCGGGGAGAAAACTACTTTGGAAGGGGCCAACAATGTCAAGCAAAATTGGTCTCAACTTGTTGACAAGAATTTTGGTAACCACTTTATAAATGACATTGCATAGACTTATAGGTCTGAAGTCAGTGACAGTAACAAGATTATCTTTTTTAGGAATAAGGACTATGTTTACATTGTTCATATCAGTAGGGAACTTCCTATTTCTGAAGCAATCTTTAACAAAATAGCAAACAGAGTTACCAGCAATATCCCAGTATTTTTGGTAAAATAAGGGTTGTATCCCATCAGGGCCAGGAGCTTTTAGAGGTTTCATGTCAAAAATGGCTTTTTTTTTAATCTCAAAATTAGCTATGGGAGAGTCTAGATTTTCCTTCTGAGATGTGTTAAGGGAGATAGGACTAGGAGCATAGTTAACCACATTGACATTCTGGTCAGTTTTAAAAAGGTAGGTGAAGTAGTCATTAACATGATTTTTTAGAGTTTCCAAATCAAAAGACCAATCCCCATTTATTTTCAAACCAGAAATTTTGTTTCTTCTTCGTCTGATCAAAGTAGTCATGTGAAAAAACTTGGTATTCCTTTCCCCCCATAACGTTCCAGTCCATTCTCAATTTTTGTTTCCAGAAAGTCTCTTCCATATTTAAGATTTTCAAATATTCAGACTTGAGATAATTTTCCAAAGCAAAAAGATTGGGGTAAGAAGCCGAACACATGGCCTTTTGGACCCCCTCCAGTTTAGCCAGGATTCTTTTCTTATTATTGAAGATATTACCAAAAAGATTTCTATTCCATCTTAAAGAAGCATTTTTCAACTTATTAATGGCCATAGGGAGGTTATTGCTCGAGTTCCACATGAAGTCCACAAGGTATTTAAACTCAGAGTTGGAATACCACATGGCCTCCATACGAAAAGGTTTATTAATAGGTATTTGGGAATTACCTGCAACAAAGATAATGATAGGAGAATGATCTGAGGAAACTCTCGGTAGGTTGCGAACCACCGCTTCTGAGTGGATCCTGCGCCATTGAGCACACGCAAGATCCCTGTCCAATCTCTTCATTGTTTTCTTTAGACCTTCCCTTCCGTTTGACCAAGTTAAAAAGGGTCCTTCACACCCCAAATCTATGAGGCCGCATTTACTGATGTTATTCGCGAATTTAGCGATTTGAGCCACTGAGTACTGAGCCACAACATCTCGGCCTCTCCTTTCACTGTTATTAACAATATCATTAAAATCCCCCACTGCCAACCAAGGGAGGTTTGAGTTATTTGCCACCATCTCCATATTTTCCCATAGATCATCTCTAAAGGATCTATCTGGGCAAGCATATACTCCTGACAAGAGCCAGTCTTTGAATCCCATTTTTGAGACAATCCCATGAGCAACCTGGGAGTTATCTCCTATCGGTGTTAATTGAACCTTTAGCTCATCCCAAATGACCCAAATCCCTCCTGACCGGCCATAAGGATCCACTATGAATCTTCCCCTCATCCCTAGGTCATCAAAGAACGAACCTGTATCCTCGAATTGGATTTGGGTTTCCATAATAGCCACTAGATCCAACCTGAATTCTCGTACCAGCCTCTTGAATTCTGACCGAAAGTTTGCTTTACCAACCCCACGGCAGTTCCAATTCATTATATTCATTGTCGTCATAAAAAAAGGTGTGAAGAACATGCATCACTGAGCAGTTGCTGCACTCGAGCCATAGATTTGGCCTTTGACCACTTCGGTCGAACTTGGAAGGTGAATTCTTGGGCTCCTGCTCCTCTCGTAAGGAGGGGAGAGGCTTCTATTAGTATTTCCTTTAGCATCCATCCCATTTTGACGATTAGGGCCTGATCTGTGTTCTTTGGAAATGCCCACGGGATAGGTTCCTCTTGCATCTCCAGGATCCTTGGGTTCGGGTGGATCTGGTTCCATTCCATCAAGGCAGTATTGGGGTTTTGGAGGTGCTCTATGGTGAGAAATTTGAGGGGATAGACTTGATTGGTTATCTGTGAGTCTGAAGGAAAGTAAATTAGAGGATGAAGTGGCACACGGTTGATTCTCTATTGCCGTAGATCTAGGGTTGGCACTATTTATGGGTGTTCTCTGGGCTTGCATTTGGGTTTCAATAGTTTTGTCGATATGTGGGCTTGCCCCCGTGGGTAATGCTTGAGTGTAGCCTTTTTGGACTTGGGTGTGAAGTTGACATTGACCTGAAGAGCTTCCTCTATTTGGGCCTCGTCCCCTTACATTTATCTGGGCTTGCTCTTCTCCCTGGGTTCCTTTTGATGGGCCGCTTCCCCTTGTAGCTTCTTGGTTCTGATCTTCCTCCTGCACAGTTTGTAAAATATCAAACTTATTAGTTCTTTTCGAACTAGAATCAAAATGGTTAGTAGGCCTTAAAGAACTTCGAAATGTGGAACTGTTAAGGTTCCTTTTGGGCTTATTGGCCATCATCCATGGGCCAAGCCCATCATCCTCCAACACAGAGCCATTAAAAGCCTTTAAAGGATGGAGTCCTCTAATAAAGTTCAAATTTTGTTGTGGTCGGCTCCCATAGGCGTTCTTAAATACTTCCAACAATTTTCATACTGTGGCAAAATTATAAATATAACTAAATTTTTGATTAAGAAGAATATAATCATTGTGCTTCCTACATATTTGATTTGAATTTTAAAACTCATAGATGGGTTTTAGTTTTTATTAATGAATTTTACAATGGTAGTGGTGGTGGTGGTGGTTGTATTTAATGGATGGTAGCTGAATTAAGAGAAGAAAAAAATAGGCATAATTATTTTTTTTACGCTTAGCTTCACAATTTAATTTTATAAATTGTCCTTGGTTAATATAGCATTAACATCCAATTAACAGTAGAGACCTTTTATATCCATATTTTTATCAAAATTGTCTAAGTTCAAAGCTCAAAAACTATCGATTAAATCACGAAAAGTTTAGGAACCATTTGTGAAGTTGTTCCTGTTAAATAGTATTATATGTAAATAATATTACATTTACATAGAAATAACTTGGTTAAGTAATTAATTCAATTTTATATAAATATAATATACTTTAAATTTATTTAATTAAAATATTTTTTAATTAATTTACACTTTGTGCTTTCGAATAAAAATATGCTCTAATTTTTAAAATGATATATTATTTAAAAGTATTTAATTAATTATTATTTTTTGACATTGGTTTTTTTAGTTTTACTAAAGTGTATGCTCGTGTCAGAGGGTACGAAATTAAAATATAAAAGATATATCTGTGAGCACCTCATTCTCGCGCCCTCACGCGCGATTATGATTTTAGCTAATCGAGTTTTTTTAAACGAGATGATGTCATCGGGCGATTTGATGAGAAACTAATGTGTTTATCGGGCCTCTCTTAGTGGCCACTCAATTATTGAAAAAATTGAGAGACACCTCCTTTTTATCTTCGACTTCGGAAGAACAAGCCTTAGTGTAGAAAATTCTAAGTTTGAAGACTAAGTTAAGGATTAGGAAGGATTTAGGTACCGACCTAAAAGGTTTCTAATGGTGTTCTATCATGCAAATCTCCTAAGAGTTGTCATGGTTGGTCTGGGTTCAAGAAAGTGCTAAGGTAAACAATGGTCTAAGCATACTTGACACTAATCTAAGACACATAAGCAAGGGTTCATGCATCTTGTCATCTAAAGCATGTTAAGACTAAATGGGCAAACTAACATAAATAAGAGGCAACATGGTCAACTAAGACATGAAAGTGACATTGAGAGGGTAATTAACCCTTGTTATCCTTCAAACAACACTTCTAGGTTATTAGAAGACCTAGAAGATGGTGTTATCATCATATATAGAATATTTTGATATGGTGAAGGGAGTAAGTATTAGACTTACAAACATGGAGAGAAAGCTAATAAGAGCATATAGTAAAATGGAACTAGAATGATTCAAATCACTAAATATGATATGGTATTGTGAGAACCCCCGTTCTCGACGCCCTTTGAAATAAGAATGGTTTCTCGGATGAAATGTGTCATCGGGCGTGTGCGATGAGAACTTTGGTACAACGCGCGGGTTTTCTCATTTCAGTGACCGCTCATGCTT
>JAOWAN010000049.1:6797636-6808719 GCA_028566635.1 Lobelia cardinalis
AATCAAGGCAAGAAAATAGGTAGGGACTAACTCGACAAAAACTTAATAGGTTAGGGACCAAAAAGGGTGTTTTGCCTGATATTCGACTAATATATAAATCACAAAAAAAAGAATAAAAAAGGTGCCATGATAGTGCAACTTAAGTACTAGTCTTGTGTGTGTACTAGCTAGTAAACCGTACAGTGGATGGGCGCAGCGCAGGAGATTTACGAATATGGAATACCCACTAAAACCCTCTCTCTCTCTCTCTCTCTCTCTCTCTCTCTGCCAAAATATGGAATACCCTCTAAACTTGCCATTGCCAACTTTAGTGGTGACAAAATATATCTGAAAACTGATACATAGAAAGTACTACATGCATGGAGTTTGGAGCACTGTGTAGCTTAATTGAGAACACATATCCATTTTCTTTCATTCCAAAGTTTAGCTTAATTGGTCAATGCATGGTCAACTCCCCCCTTTTTTACCAATTAAAGACATTTGTGTGTAAATTTGATCAAAGGCTTTCAACAGTAAATAAATTGGAAGCTATACCATTCAAAATTAATTATTAATTAGTAGCTCTTGAATAGGTAATTAGCATTAACAATTGCCATCCCAATTTAAGTAATTCCCAATTTCCCTCCCTCCTTAATAATTGCAATTTAGTGTGTATATGAATTATAACCTAGCAATGACCGGCCCCTTCTCTCTTGAAAAACATTTCCATTAATTTATACCTAAATTACCCTCATTTTTATCACGTATTAGAGAGAATCTGGATCTTCTGTCCTAAATGTTGTCTTACTTTCTATCTATTTTTTTTTAAAAAATTATCTCAACCGTTTAAAAAATAATCCTAAAATTTTAAACTGTAATATTTATGATACATGTCGTTTTTTTAAAATTATATAACAAAAAATGAGACATCGTTTGGAAAAAAAATACTCGTTTAGTGGTAGAAAGTGGGGAAATAAAGAAAATTATGTTTGCCCTAACAATATTACACGTAGACAAATTTTGCATACAATTAGTACATATATTGCTAGCTAAGAGGGATTACTCACGTACTCAATTAAGGATTTAATAAGGAGGCCCACTAATCTCTCCACCTCTCTCTTAATTCCACATTTGTGATCAGAGAGAGAGAGAGAGAGAGAGAGAGAGAGAGAGAGGGGTGGAGGGGAAGCTCAGAAGTTACATAGTCACCTCGAAGCCTCAGCCGTTGGATGGTCCTCAAGATCAACGGCTATAATATAAACACACTTGATCACTAGTGAGGACTCCTTGCAAGGCTTACTATAAGCACTTTGTTGAACTATAGTTATGGAGTTTTCCTACAAAAGACACTAAAAAAGGCCCTTCTCCCTAAATCAAAGCTATTTTGTTTGCAAGAAAACAGTCTCCCCTTTCTCTTTCATCTTCTTATTGTACCTTCCTTTGAATTAAGAAGGCAGCTCCTCCTCCTCTCTTTCATGGAAGGTGATCATCATGGCAGTTTTGGGTTTGCGAATTACCAAAATAACCCCCCTCCCCCTCCCCTTCCTCCTCCAACTCTTGCTTTTTATAGAGCTACTCCTCCATTGACAGCCATAGATAGGTTCTTGTGGGGACAAAGCCATTTTTCTCACCAAAACAATAATGTTGTAAAGAACAAAGGAACACTCATTTCTTCAAATGGGGTTAGTGAATTAATCTCTCCTAATCCTAGTGGTACTGTAACTGGTAATTGCTATGATCAAGAAAGTGCTACAATGCAATATTGTCTGCCTATTGAAAAAAGCTTGCTTGATGGCTTTCTTGACCCTCCAAATTGGATGCAAGTGAGGAATTATCCGAACGTGGGATTCGACCAAGAGGAAAATTTACTCGATAAGAAAATTTCTAGAGGGATGGGGAGGAGATCGAAAGGCGAATCCTTTAAACCTTTGATCAAGGGACAGTGGACAGATGATGAAGACAGGTTGAAATGTTCTACTATTTCTTCTAATGTGTTTCTATAGTTAATCAAATTTAAAGCCCTTTTTAAAAAAAAATTGATTTGTATACTTCATGCATGAAACATTCAAGTGTTGCTGATATTTGGTATTCTTATTTTCTTGTGAAGGAAATTGATTAGGCTGGTGAAGCAACATGGAGTGAGAAAATGGGCTCAGATAGCCGAGAAAATGGTCGGGAGAGCCGGAAAGCAATGTCGCGAAAGATGGCACAATCATTTGCGCCCTGATATCAAGGTTTTGTTCAAGTTTCTCCTGTTGCTAAAACTTTCTTGGTGTAAAACTAATTTGCAAATGCAATCATCAAAATCTGATTTATCTCTTCTTCTTTTTTTTTTTTTTTTTAAAAAAGTTTTATGACAAGAAGAAATTCAGATCTTCAGACATTTGTACATATTAATTTGACACCTGAATTTTGTGTTGAAATCTAAGAACTGAGATTTTGTGTAGATTTTGTTTTACTGAGTTCAAGCTTTTGAACAAAAAGAAAACCCTATTTACTAGTAATTGTTAAAGATTTGGATCACAAGGCCATGGATTTGTCAACAGATTTTTATATTTTTTTTTGCCCTTCATCTCTAGTTTTATTTTTATTTCTCCCTTGTTTTGATTAGCTAAATCTTTGGCAGAAAATAATGCCCAGGGTTTAGTTCTTCATAAATTAAGAATATAAATCTTAAGGCATGTTTTGAGTCTAAATTCTCTTTCTTTTTCATTGTTTCTTTTGATCTCATCTTAATTTGTTTCTCATGTTTTTTTTCTTAAGAAAATTTTGACATATAATCTTACAGTTGAGTTTATTGCTGTTTAGTTACACACCGACTGAGATAGGTGAATTCTTGTTTTTATGTGAAAACTTTTCCGACAAAACATCAAAATCTGTTACAAATGGTTCCAACTTTATAATCATTTCATTTACGCAAAAACAAATTTTGAATTGGTTTTTTAATTTGTTCTTGTTCTTTGTTGTTCTTTTGTTTCCTCTTATCTCTAGAACACAAATATCAAACAATGGTACTTTGTTGTCTGTTTGAGTTGGATTTTACAGAAAGATACATGGAGTGAAGAAGAAGAGTTAATGTTAGTTGAAGCTCACAAGAGTGTTGGCAACAAATGGGCTGAAATCGCTAAACGAATTCCTGGGAGGACTGAAAATTCAATCAAGAATCATTGGAATGCTACAAAAAGAAGGCAAAACTCGCGTCGCAAGACCAAGAAAAATGAATCCCAGAACAAAAAATCGAAACCGTCTTTGTTACAAGACTATATCAAAAGCCAATCTTCCAATGCCGACATTTCCACCACCACCACCACCAATACTGCTGTCGCTACGCCAACCAATAGCAGTACCACCACCAATGCCACCTCAACTGATTCCCCTATTTCCGATGACCCGTCCATCAAATTCAACATTCTCTATCCTGAGCTAACGCAATCCAACTCCGATGACTCCCCTTCTCTAGATGATCCTACATATGATGATGAGTTGAATTTCATGCTCAACTTCTTTAGCAACAACTCAAATGATGAGCCACATGTTCAAAGCAACCCCTTAGGTTTCATCAATGGCAATGCAGTTGAAAATGATCACCCAAAGTTGTGCTACGTTAATAATGTCGCGAATGAAGATACCCCAAAAAGTACCCATCTTTGTTCTGACCTTTACCTCTCTTATCTCTTGGATGGAGCCACTAGTAACCCTAATTTCCCTAATAGTACCGATTATAGTAACTACAATGGAGATATGAGAAGTGGTGATTTCATGTTGAATGCTAGTGCTCAAGGTTCTTCTTCTTCAAGTGGGAAGCAAGAGATGGATTTGATGGAGATGGTTGCAAGTTCTCAATTCCCCCAAGGAATTAGTAACAATAGTAGCTTTATGATCTAACTAATATTAAGGTTATTTTGGTAAATTTCTTAGTTTTTATGTTTTGGCAACAATGGTTGACCAAAATGTGTCCCAAGGAACTGATTTGGGTCACTTTTAGGGGAATGCTTGGAGGGACAACCAGTCATGCTTAGGTGTAACTTTGGGGACATATTTACAAAATCTGTTCAAGACTCTCTTTCTTTTATGTTGGGTTTTATGTGTTGAAAATGTGAAGTTTTCAAAGTTTGGTTTTGCTGAGTAATGAATGACTAATGGAATCTGGGTTCTTGACAAGTGGTTGGTGGTTTGCTGTTTTTCAGTTGAATGTTTTTCCTTTTAATTTAATTGGGTTGGTGAATTTTACCTTCTTTTAGTTGCTCTTTTTTCCCCATTCATTTTAACATCAGCTGCTGTGGTCTTTTCTGGTCTTTATTTGACTAAAATTTTGGTCTTTTTTGAGTAGAAGCTGAAGTTGGGGCACAAGGATAGCCTTCCAAGTGGCCAACTTTTGCATGCAATATCAATCAAAGTTGGTATTGCTTTCCCCAAATTATATTCATCAAGAGCTAAAGATGCGAATATTCGAAGTAAGATATATGAATTGCGATAAAGTGGTTAGACGTCTCTTAAAGATGTAAGACATGAGTTGCGATAAAGTGGTAAGACGTCTCTTAAAGTGGTAAAAAACCACTAATTAATTCTCTTTTGAAAAAATATTAAAAAAAAAAAAACGAAGCAAGGGTTTTTTCAATTTCACCCCAATAAAGAAAAGGTAAGAAGATATATACAACTAGGGATCGTAATTCAAAAGTGGTAGTAAAGGATTCTTGTTAGCAGAAAATTAATGCTATTAATGCATTTCCAAAATTAAAAGGAAATGTTAGTAATGGCGTTCATAATTAATTAAAATATTAATGGTTCTAATTCTTGGCCTAATTAGAGCTAAATGACCGATCCTTTCTCTAACTTGAATTTCGGATGTGAATGGGTAATTAATTAGATGCAAATTAATTAAGTTGGGCTTTTGGATGTAATTCCTTTTTATAATTTTTAATAAAAATGATGAAGAAAATTTCAATTATTTCTGAACTAGCTAATTCTTATGTGCACCTTCTTGTAATTTTATAATTTTACCGCGCTATTTCAAAATATTTGTCCACTTCCGTCTCCCGGACACATGGGCACCCGCGCTATTTCAAAATATGTGTTCACTTCCGTCTCTTGGACACATGGACACGGGAAAAAAATGACTTTACTACGAATGTTGTGGTTCAAAGCTTCATTATTATCAATGTAATATCGTAATCTCTACAGAATATTAGAATGTACGACATACACACCATATATAGTGGTCCTTATTCACGAATTTCACCCCAAAGGACGTAGATTGGTATACATGTACATATAGATTGGTATACATAAATTGTATACGTACATTGGTATGCAATTTATGATCTACTATGATTAATTATCAGAGACAAAGATTCGAGAAATCCGTATAAAACACGTTTAGAGCATAGTAATTTCTGTAAAATCCACTGTGCATTTACCATAAACGTTCTTCTTTTCTTGCTGTTCTTGACAAATTGTGTGGGGGGTTAAGGACAAATGATGTTGGTAATTTTTTTTTTTATTTTTTTATTTTGAAGGTACTCCTAACTTCTAACTTCTCACTAATTAATGAAGACTTCCTTTACTTCTCTCACTATTTTTTCTCTTGTTAATTTGTTCTTGTTGATTTCTTTAATCTTCCTTTCCACCTTCTCTAACCGTTTTTGTTTTCTTGCCAAAGGGTACTTTCCTTTTGACGAAACTTTTGGTATGATTTGGTAGAAATTTAACTCGAGAAAGTGAGCAAAATGATGTACACACCCACATATACACACATTTTTCGACTGATCTGACACGATGGATCAAGTCAATTCATTTTAATCAGTTAAACAGTTCAATCCAATTTAACACGTTTAATTACAAATGTAAGGTGTAAATAATGTGTCGCGTCCCAGACAGGTCATATATATATATATATATATATATATATATGTGTGTGTGTGTGTTGTATGTAAGCGTCCAACTCCATGCATGTTGATGTTGCATCCATCATATATACAAAGCTGTAGGCTGCTGGAAAGTGTGATTTGCATATTTTAATTATTATATACATGCAATTAACATGAAATATGACCAAATAAAAAACAAAGTAAACAGATAGAAATGTTAATTGTGCATTGCGTCACATTCTTTTTCATGTCTCTGCCTTGGGAATTGGGATTGATGTCTTTTTATAGGATCAGTAATTGTTAGTTATTGATCCTCAAGGAACAAGCAGTGTTTTTTTTCTTTTTATTTTTCTTTTTCATTTACTAAAATATTATGCTATTGATATTCACATGATCGATACAAAAATGGTGTTATTTGTATTAGAGATAGTGATGCTGGTGATGTTACAATGAGACATGATCTTTGACATGAGAAGATAAGTGGCGCATTAAATTATTGTTCACGAGAAAAGATGATAAAATAGAAGGTGACACATTATTTGGAAGCCACACAGCAATGCAGGCACAAGAAGTTATATGAGGATAATTATGTTGTATCGCTTATGGTTATGTTGGTCGTCTTGTTTGTGTACTTTTCCGTTAGATAGTTATCAGGTTTGTTAGTAACATTTAGCTTAGTCCTTTACTTAGAGGGGCTATAAAAGCAAAATTAGAATGTTATGAGTAGTGAGTGAGATATTTCGAAAATTTGTTCTTCCCGCTCTTTTTTATTTTCTCTCTCTTGGTGTGAACTCCATGTGAGCCAGATAGAGTTGCAAGCTTTGTGTGTTACAGAAATTGATGATTGATTTAATGCAATTTGTGTATGGTATCGGAATATAGATCCTTCTGATCACGCTTCGGTCTTCCTTTTTCCTTCAATTTGATTCCTTCCTTTTCTTCTTAAACCATCTCTTTTTGTTTGATTCACTGATCGAATAGTATTTGTAATTATTTTTTCCTTTTAGAGGCAATTATTATATCAATCTCACGGCTGAGGGATAGAATCCAGATGATGATTATGCTATAGAGAAGAGGAGAACAATCATGATCATCTCAACAATCTACCTCGGTATGCTCGTGAGGCTCACAATCTCAAAATTCCGATCGATTCGAACATACATCCATTATTTCTCAACAATAACGATCATCTTGGTTTGACTCTAGTTGTACAGAAGTTAATTAGATTGGAGAATTATAGTGCCTAGAGTAGATCAATGGAAATAGCACTTTCTGCTAAATATATATATATAATTAGTTTGTTATTGTGACTGGTGAATACCTTGAACTTCCTAGAAATTCAGATTTGCATGCACTATGGAAATTCATATTAGCATGGTGAATATGAGGAGGTAAGTGGAGCATCAATTTTTTGCTCACAAGAAAAGATGATAAAATAGAAGGTGACACGTTACTAAGAAGCCACACTGCAATGCAGGCACAAGGGACCATATGTGGATAATAATGTTGTATCGCTTGTGTGGTTATGTTGGCCAACTTGTTTGTTCACTTTTACGCTAGATAATTACAAGTTTGTTAGTAACTGTTAGCTCAGTCCTTTACTTAGAGGGACTATATAAGCAAAAGGAGAATGTTATGAGTAGTGAGTGAGATATTTTGGGAATCTGTTCCCCGCTCTTTTTGATTTTTCTCTCTCTTGGTGTGAACTCCATGTTTAGTTGCAAGGTTTGTTTGTTACAAAAATTGATGATTGACTTTATGCAATTTGTATATAGTATCAAAATGGAGATCCTTCTGATCACGCTACGGTCTTTCTTTTTTCTTCGATTTGATTCCTTCATTTTCTTCTAACCAGCTCTGTTTATTCGATTCATTGATTGAATATTATCTGTAATTGTTTTGTCCTTTTTGAAGCAGTTACTATACCGATCTCATGGCTGAAGGACAGAATCCAAAGGATGATTATGCTAGAGAAAAGGAGAACGATCGTGATCGTCTCAATAATCGACCTCAGTATGCTCATAATGCTCACAATTTCAAAATTCCAGTCGATTCGAACATGCATCCATTATTTCTCCACAATAAAGATCATCTAGGTTTGACTCTAGTTGCACAAAAGTTAATTGGATTAGAGAATTATATTTTCTGGAGTAGATAAATGGAAATAGCACTTTCTGCTAAATATAAGTTTGTTATTGTGACTGGTGAATATTCTGAACCTCCTAGAAATTCATACTTGCATGCACTATGGGCCAGAACAAATGATAAAATCATTTCTTAGATTTTCAATGTTGTTACTCCAAAAATTTATATGATATATGTTAGATCTGCTGGTAGAATTTGGAAAGAATTGAAAGAAAGATTTTTGGTTATAGATGGACACATATTGTTCCGGTTAGAAAAGGATATTCATAGAATTGAGGTAAGAAAATGACGATCATTGGAGTTCAATTATCATTAGCTTAAATGGTTTTGGGATGAAGGACGGGCATTAGAAATTAGCTTGCATTTGTCCTTGTGTTTGTGGTGCTCAGAGAGCTCAAAAATATGGAAGAAAGAAAACACCTAATGCAATTTTTGATGGGGTTGCATGATCGATTTGCTCACATAAAAGGACAAGTGCTCAGAACTAGACCTTTACCTAATGTTGATGAAGCTTTTAACATTGTTAAGGAGGAAGAGTTTTAAGTGTTGGAAGTGTTTCAATAACTCCTGCCATGGTTATGAATTTAAATGTAGCCAAAGATTACAATAAAGAAAGAGACAATATAGTTCCATCTTCCTATCTTAATAGGCTTGGGCAGAAAAATGATCAAGGAGAGGTGTTATGGGTGGATATTGTGATAGAGAATGTCACATAAGGATGAGTGTTATAGACTGCATGGTTTTCCTCCAAATTATCCTGATCTTCCTTCCAAAAAGAGCAAATGTTATAGCAACAGAGGTGGTCATATGATATATAATTTTAACGGTAGGCGGAATTATATGGGGAACAATTCTAGGAATAGATCAATGGTGTCAGGTACTAACAGTAATGGCACTAAATCAGTGGCCGTGAAAGTGATGGATGAAAGTAAGGGAGTTGTTTGCTCTGGATCAAGTTTTTCTCAAGCTAATTTTGAACACTTGTAGTCTCAAATGCAACAGGCAATGGCCTTGCTTCAAGGCAGAGATCAAGAAAGTCCAGAGGACCACATCAGTGTCACTTTAGCTGGTGGAAGTACACGTTATACATGTATCCTTATTTCTTTAGTTATAAAGCCCTTCATTGCATATCCATAATCTTAAGGCTTGGGTATTTGATTCTGGGGCTACAGATCACATACGCATTTCCTTAGACCGCATGCACTCTGTTAAGTAGGTCCCCAAAACCAATAATCCTTCTCTTTCTAATTAATGATCATCATGTGAGTGTCTCTTATACTAGTTCTATACATATCAATTCTCATCTTAGTACCCCAAAAAAATGTGCTCTTTGTTCCCAAACTTCAAATCAATTTGATGTTTATGTCGAAGCTTATTCATCAGACACATTACATAGTGTCATTTACACATTTCAAATGTGTTTTTCAGGACCTTGTCAAGAAGATAAAGGTAGAAACTGGCACACTTAGTGATGGTCTCTACATCCTTCATATGGAGCATCCTCCTCCATTATCTCATTCTGTTGATTAAGTATCCGATCATTCTATGCTCCGGCATAAGATACTATGCCAATCATATCTTGTCAATATGAAAATAATTCCTAGTATTGGTATCTCTTTGAGTTGTAAATCTTCAAATTGCATTCCTGAATGTGATATCCGTCCTTTAGCTGAACAACAACTTCTTTCTTTTCTATCAAGTAAAATTCATACAACTACTTGTTTTGAGATGATTTAATGGGTACATATGAGAACCCTCGTTCTCCGCGCCAACTCAGGATTAAAGGGCTATGGATTTCTCAGCTCCTTTAATTGGGTTTTTTAAAGATGCGATGGTGGTCATCAGGCGCTTGGTTTGTGAGAACATTCTTTAATGATGTAGGGCACCTCTTCGTGGCTACTCAATCTATCCTTATTCAAATTGAGAATCGCCACCTCCGTTTGGTTTTAGGCTTCAGAAGCATAAGACTTTGTGTGTGGTTTCTAGGTCTCGGAGCTTAGTTACGAATTGGGAAGAACCATTATCACCCAATTTGCCCTTATATTGGTCTCTAAATGTCTAGCATGCATGCCATCTAGAAGTGAGTCAAGGGATAACCTAGGTAGGTCAAGATGCAAAAATACACAAGGGTGAGCATTGGTCTCATGACACTTAGGTCTAAGCTAAAAAGCAAATGGACATGAAAACATGTATGAGGTTCTAAGCACATTAGGTCATGGTCAAGACAAGTAGATAAACATATATATATATATATATATATATACTCATAAGAGAGATATCTTGGACATAAAAACATGTGGTGTCATCCTTTGAAAGCACCTTCATAGTCATTTGAAAACTATGAGTAAATTGTGAAGTTCACGGATTTTAGGTAAAAAGACTATTTATTATTCTAAGCATATAAATGCATTGTAGAGGTTGAAACCCCATTGCCCTTTAATGTCATCCTTCAAGATACATTCTCATGGTCATTGATGACACTTAGAAAATGATATCTATCATTCATGGATTATTAGTGTAAAGAATGAAAACATTCACAAGGTTCACACAAAAATGGAAAAGAAATCTAGTTTTACATGAAATTAAATCCCAAGATAGGGCATGGCTTTTGTGTGTGTTCACGTCAAGAGAATTTCCATAAGGAGATTGGCCATCTCCAATCATAGAAGGCTTTAAGAACACAAGCACACCCACACTTCAAGGTCCTTTTGGAAATCAAGTTTTGTTTATTGACATAGAGTATAAAAAAGCTACTGGAAGAAACCATTGAGTTTTGAAAAAGGTTTTGAACATTGTGAATGTTTTACTCATATTCATATGTTTTGGAAGATATCAAACATAAACAAGCATAGATAGTATGAAAACATACTCCAAGAGAAATGAAAAATATACATGCTAAAGCATTCAACTCATACTTGTTGGTCCCACTAGAGCTCAATATAGGCTAGAGAGGGGGGTGAATAGCCTATTAAATTTTTTTTTTCTTATAAACAGATTCAATAACAAAATTCTCATCCTCAAATTAACTAAGGGGTTTAATGCAGCGGAAGAATAAAGAGTTTGCTGAGAAGTAAATCTGTTTAATGATAAGA
>JAOWAN010000049.1:6824064-6841185 GCA_028566635.1 Lobelia cardinalis
GATTATAATAAAAATTGTCTTTCTCTCTCTCTCTCTCTCTCTCTCTCTCTCTCTCTCTCTCTCTCTCTCTCTCTCTTAATTTCTTCACTTTGTTAGGAGAATAATACGTTGTTGGGAAATTTTTAAAAAGGAAAGAAGAGGATAAGAAAGATGATAAGTATAATTAGGAGAGGAGGATTGATTAGATGATTATATGCCTAAGAATGCTTAACAGAAAGTCTCCAAGGAAAACTGAAAAATGGGGTACTCTGTATAGGAAGGCCTTGAAGAAAAGTGCGAGAGAAGAGGAAAAGCTCCATCGCTTCAAATATTTTTGAAACCATAATTTCTAGAGGTAAAGCTTATATTGGATGATGATTAGGTGGTGATTGAAGAATTACATTGTTGTAGAATTGGCTAGAATTTTACCTTTATTAATTAATAATTATTACAAATGACTACCAAACACCCATCAAAATTACTAATAATACTATCTCATATTAATGACCTCTACCAAATGACTTCTTAGTTTATATATATATTGATAGATATTAAACAATTAGTATGTATAATTAATATTAATAACTATATCATTCATCTAATATTAGTAGATTTATATTAGTCATCTACAAATCATCTAGACTTTAACCTTGTATTTAGACTCCTAGTTGCATAATATGAACATGCAAACAAATAAAATGTTAAATAAACTATAGAGCCAGATTAATCTAAACATGTTGAAATGACATTTCTAAAACTCTTCTCTTCAACTTTAAATATTTACGAAATATTTAACAATTAAATTAATTGGAGTTTAACGGAGGAATAAATTATATTCATATTTTAACAAGTTTGCTCTTTAATATTATGGTCAGATCAGGAGTGTGATATAGAGTGATATGGTATAATATGATACTGTTTATGATATGAGATGAAGTTAGATGAGTAAATATGAGATTTATATTAAAATGTCTTTTTTGCTCTTGGATGTGAAAAGTTGATTGTAATTTATAATATTTAAATATAATACGAAAGGTTTGAATGTGAGAAAAGAAATAATGAAAGATGAGAGAGAATGTGATGTAAAATGTTTGAATTGATTTATGTGAGTGTATATTAATAGAGGTAGTAGATGGAAAATGAGTAATATTTGAAATGTAATATTGAATAAAATAAATTAAAATATTATATTTGTGATCAATTTTAATTATATTACTATATTAACATGTGTTATAAAATCGAACTCGTGATCCGTCCATTAATTTTATAAGATAAGAGACTATATGTAAATCTTTCCAGGTGAAGGACAGGTGTCAAAAGAAGGACCAATGCCCATAAAAATCAAAACCCCGGAAAGATTCTGGTTTCGAAAATCTTCTCCTCCAACCTCCATTAGCCACGCCTTCTCTCTAAAACATCCAAATCCTCTCCCTCCCTCCCTCCCTCCCCACACGTACACACTTTCAAATGAAGTGGACACCAGTTCGGTTCTCTCTCTAGAATAACATCGATGAACGCCAGAGCGTTCCCAATCTCACTATTCTCACCGCCCAAACACCACCGTCCGCCGGATTCTTCTCTCTCTGGAACAACAATCGAGTTTCTTCGCCTTCGGATTCTCTGTACGGAAAGAAGTGGTGGATGTTTTCGCGTTTCATACTTTAATTGTAATACTAGTAGTAGTAGTAGTAGTAGTAGTGGTGGTTATAGGCGGAGGAAGTCCGGCAAGGTATGGGCGGACGTCAAGTCCTCCGAACCTTACGAGATTGCGAATTCCGTAACTGGACCGGTGAAGTTCCAGGTCCAGGATGCCTTAGACGACGTCGGATTGAGCGAGGACGGCACTGATGTTGACGGTGCGCCGTGGTGGGAAGAGTTTCCGAAGCGTTGGGTGATCGTAGTGCTCTGTTTCTCCGCCTTTTTGCTCTGCAATATGGATAGAGTATGGTTCTATTTTACTTTAACAGCTTTAAATTACTTGTAAGAAATAAATTTTAGTACTAGTAAGTGCGTTTTTTTAATTTCAATGAATTCGGAAGTAGTTGCATGTTTAGCTTGTTAATTATTGTTATTCTATTTAGTGCATGCGTGGTAAAACTCATTCGATTCCTAGCCATTTTAGGCTTAGGTTGAACTCTAATTGATTTGAAATTTGTCATTTTTTTCGGCAGTGGTATAAAATGCCCCCCAGCCTAGGCCTTAATAGATTCTATGCTCGCTAGTAGATTGGGCTGAGTCAATTGTGCAGTGGTCATTTTGGACTGAGTGCCTGCTCACTTCTTCTCACTTCTTGATGCAAGTGCAGATTCAAGCGATGTGAATTATCATGGGGTTGCTAGTGCTTTAAATGGGCAGAGTTGTGATAAATAATTGGTTTTTGGATAAATACTAATGGCTAATTATTTTAGCAACATGGATATTTGGTATTACTGTTGCCTGCCAAACGTTGCCATCAAAACACCTTGAATGATTCAAGTAGATATTGATAATGAAGGGAAGTATATACTTGATGAGAGGAACCTTGATCAAAAAGATCAAAAAGATCAAAAAGTACGGAAACCCTAGGAATGTTAATTGGTAAGTAAAAGTGGATGGCTAATCAACCCAACAAGCGCGTTTGCTTGAAGAACTGAGAAGATAAAGAGATGAATGCTATTAAACCCTTAGGTTGCAATTAACCTAAGAACTCAATAAGGAAATAATTTGTTCAAGAACGAAATTCAAGAACAAAGAATTCAGAATAAAGAAAATCTCTCAAAGAGAATTTTCGGAACAAAACAAAAGCTTTTAATTAATCTCAAACTCAAAACTCAAAATTGAATAATAATGAATACAATGGAGGCCTTTATATTGGCTACAAGTTTGAAATCCTAAACCAACTATGAATTAGAAAACTACTAATTGAGAAATCCTAATAAGAAAAGAATTATAATGAAACCAAATAAGAAACAACTTTTTAAACTAGGAAACCAAATAGGAAACGGATTAAGGAATCAATTTGGAAACTAATTAATTCTATCTTAGGGTCGCAAACCAAAACAGAAAAGGAAAAGGTTGCTGCTGCTATCGATCATGCCGAGCATGTTTTGCTCGCCCTCCTAGGCCGCGACCTCTTCTATGCTCGCCTTTCCTCGCGCCCCTTCGACCAAACATAGCGAGCTTAACTTTCCCGGATCTTCCTCACATAAACTGTCCCATTGATAGCTCGAAATCATCTGCGAGAATCCTTTAAGCAGGTTCTTTGCCTTAACTCGCATCACAGGACCTCGCAACTTGGTCGCTTCTGGAGTTGATCCAGGCAATCTCGCATCAATATTTGACCCTACTATCATGATTGGTCCCCCTTTCTTGATTAATTTCCCGTACAAAGAATAACAGGAGAGATAAATTGGATAGGCGTGAATTAAACTTGGCATTCCGAATGCCATTTGCCATTTCAAGAGGTTTCTCTTTGTGCTGTATAGATGGAGAGAGATATATGATTAGAAGGTGGAGATGCACGAAAAATAGGCCAATGGCGACTGACAGTTCAAAGATTGTATTTTCTGGAATGTGGAGGGAGATTCAAAGACACTTAGGGCGGGAGAACTAACCTTAAAAAAACTTGAGGACTCTGCTTAAAATAGTTCCAATCTCCAAAATTGTACCCAAACAAAATAAATTACAATCCTTCTATGATAAGTGGGTTGTCCATGAGAGAGAAGTATTTACCGAGCTTCACTAACAGGAAGTTTCACACTAGAAGTAGCCAAAGTGACTGTCATGTTTTCTTCTTCCTTTGTTTAACTTCATGTGAGGATTTGCTAGATGTTATTATTCAGTTAAACTAGGACACTCGTGAACACTTATCATATTTACTTGCCGAATTTATAATTGAGATTATGAATGCAAATTGAAAGCAATATTTCATTTGGCAGGTGAACATGAGCATTGCTATACTACCAATGTCGGCAGAGTACAACTGGAATTCATCAACCGTTGGTTTGATACAATCTTCTTTCTTTTGGGGCTACCTACTCACTCAGGTAAAATAAAATCTTCCACGGATATGCTAAAATGGGATTTTGTTTGTAAAATATTGATCCTTGTTGCTTGGCATTATTTTATTCTATGTGCTTTATGATCTGAAATCTGAAATGTTATATCCAATCAATATACTATGACCTAGTTTCCTTTTTAACTGTGAAAATCTTAGATCGCAGGAGGCATTTGGGCAGACACTATAGGCGGAAAACAAGTCTTGGCATTTGGTGTAGTATGGTGGTCTGTTGCAACAATTCTTACCCCTGTCGCAGCCAAGATTGGATTGCCTTTCCTACTTGTAGTCCGTGCTTTCATGGGTATCGGTGAGGTTGGTTGTCTTTGTTCAACTATTTCTGATTTCTTGTAATGTATCTACAAAAAGAGCAGAATAATTTTTGAGCGCCTTCGTATTGATTTTTTCCAGGGTGTGGCTATGCCAGCTATGAATAATATTCTATCGAAATGGGTTCCAGTAGCTGAAAGAAGTAGATCATTGGCACTGGTGTATAGTGGAATGTATCTCGGCTCTGTAACTGGCCTTGCATTTTCTCCCTTCATAATACATAGTTATGGCTGGCCATCTGTTTTTTACTCTTTTGGTTCTCTAGGAACAGTGTGGGTTGCTCTATGGCTTAATAAGGTAACACTCAACTCTTATATCATTCTTTGGGGTCATATTTGTTTGATAAACTTTTCTCTCAGTTCTGTTTCAACCTTTGGATTATAGGCACACAGTTCACCTATTGAAGATCCTGAATTGCGACCTAAAGAAAAGAAGTTGATTCTTCAAAATAGTGTATCCAAAGAACCTGTGAAAAGTATACCTTGGGGATTAATCTTGTCAAAAAGGCCTGTATGGGCTTTAATAGTGTCTCATTTCTGTCATAATTGGGGGACATTTATTCTTCTTACATGGATGCCTACTTATTATAATCAGGTAAACATTTTCATTCTTTGAAATGTTGACTTTATCAATTCCATATGTCCTAACATATTTCATGATAGCAGTTCTAGATGCAAGACGAATGTTCATCATTAGAAATTCTGTTCTTACACGATCATCTTAACTGAATAACTTAGCCATTTCGAGACTACATTTGCCACAGGTGCTGAAGTTCAACCTGACAGAATCGGGGCTGTTCTGTGTATTGCCTTGGCTTACAATGGCATTTTCTGCTAATCTTGGAGGTTGGATAGCCGATACACTTGTGAGCAAAGGTTACTCTGTGACCACAGTAAGAAAGGTATTTCTCAACCTTATCGAATATATAACTCTCTTGACATCACCTCCGGAGAAACCTTACCTCAACCTTATTGAATCTATAACGCTCTTCACATAGCCTCAGAAGAAAACTAACCACAAAAGCAAAAATACAGTAAAATAAAATAAAACAAAACCCTCAGGAGAAGTTCTGCAAGAGTTGCATACGCCTGAGGGGCTTCTTACTTCAATTCCAGCATTTGACAGTCTTAGGAAAGTGATTTGCTTTTATCATATTACTAGAAAATACCGGGTACGGCGTAAAAAAGTTAATTATTTAAAAAGTATAATTTTAAAAATATTTAGTTTGTTTTAGCGAAATTCAAATTTAGGGGTCCACCGCCGGAACAGTAGCATACTTAGGGGGTGACGTTTCCATGGATTACAAAGAGGTTGCTGTAGCCTATAGGAATAGACGGTCAAAACATAAGAGTACTTTTAAGACAGTCATCACTGTCGGCTTTTTATTTTTTTTTGGGATTTATGTTTTCACTGTTCAATGAATAGTGTAAACTTGATGACATGGATAACTGGTCCATGTAGTATAGATTCTTGAATAGTGAGCTTATCATATATGGCATGGGCTCCATGTGAAATCAGATGATATGTTGAACTAAACAGTTTTCTTTGTTTTGCCAACAATGCTGCTAGGTATATCACATTATTCAATCAATGTAGCTTGTTTCTTGGGTTTTCCTCACTAATAGTCTGAATGTGATTATTGTCTGAAGGTCCACGCTCAATTTAGTAAGTCAGATAATCTGTCTGGCCTGATTGATCTTGCAAACTGTATTTAGTTTTTCTTCTTTTTCCAACCTCCCCTTTTTTTATAGTCGTGTTAGAGTGTTAGCTAGTGATAATTTTTCTAATATTTTGTAGATCATGCAAACGATAGGATTTCTTGGACCTGCTTTTTTCCTAACTCAGCTGAGCCATATTAACTCTCCTGCAATGGCGGTCTTGTGCATGGCATGCAGTCAGGTATGTCTTAATGTTAATGGGTGTAGATTGATAAAATAGAATTAAGAATCTAGAGTTAAAATGAAAATAAGAAACAAGATCTAGATTGATTCGTATTTTTAATCACAGACCTTTTGTTTCACGTTTCTAGAATTAGAATCAAGGTTAGATCCTGCTGTAGCAGGTAGTTGAGTCTGCACTTTTTGAAATTATTTGAAGTCTGTAATTTTGTCCAATTCACTGTATATTCATCTCTCTCTGTCTCTCTCTCTCTCTCTCTGGAGCAGGTTTCGTTAATTATAAAGTATGAACTATGTTTCAACCCCCCTTCCCGAGCCAAACCTTTAAACCCGCAATAGCTAATTGTCATGTCTATCTGCAACTTATTACAACATGCCAGCGTGTCTCTGACTCATTTGGAATGTAGAGTTCAAACGAAAGAAAAGATGTTACAAAAATAATTGTGCAAGTGGGAAGTGCTAGGAGGAGAAAATTGGAAATGAAACTTACTATGGTGCTTTTACTTGGTAATTGGTGTATTTTGTCTACAGAATATACATTGGTTTTTGATACACTGTCCTTTTTATGTAGGGTACTGATGCATTCTCACAGTCTGGTTTATATTCAAATCATCAAGATATTGCTCCTCGATACTCTGTAAGTACCAGTTTTTCCTTACAGTTGGTTTCCAAGACCAACTAGTAGTCTGACTATATGTATCCACATTAAGGATGTATGGTGTGTCCAAGCACTTAAAAGTATAAGACGTGTTGTTTTAAAGCATACTGAGGTACACTTTGTATATTTTTATCTTTTACACACATTATACTAAGATTTTAGTTTTTATACAGTGAAAGAGTACCACTTATGCTTCACTAGTACTCATTATGTTTTAAGTAACTAGATTGGATGCATTAAAGAGCACCGCACTAGAGTATCTTTGGGACATGAGTCAGAGGACTGTTTCTTATGGCAAGTACATATAAGGGGAAAACATGACACGCCAGGTAGGGGTCGAACCTGTTTGAAGGAAGTAACTTGATTAGATGCATTAAAGAGAACCCCACTAGAGTGTATTCGCGACATGAGTCACATTGTTTCTTCTGGCAAGGGGGAGAAATAAAAAATAGCGCACCAGGTAGGGGTCGAACCTACAACTTTCTGCTTAGGAAACAGACGCTCTATCCACTGAGCTACAGGCGCTATTCATGTTGAATTTCCATCGCTACATCACTTACCACATTAGTGTTAATTTTTTCTGGGGTCTGGCTAACAAGAGTTCCATACTGCGCTACACCACTTACCACATTTTCTTATATTTCCCTGGGGTTTTGCTAACAAAGAAAACCGGAATCTGCATCAGTGCATCTTCGTTTTACTATATTGTTGATTCTCAATGCCTAAAATTTCCATTATTGAATCCTTAATTAACAACTACTCGAAGGACATAACATTTTCTTTTCTTCAGTTCGGGTCCTTAAGGATCCACTGAAAATGGCCCTTTGGATGGTAAATTGTCTTGAATCTATTTTCTTCTTTTCACGGGATTAGGTTTGAATGCTTATAGTTGGCTTTGTCTGTATTTAATGAAACAGGGTGTGCTGCTTGGTCTGTCTAATACTGCTGGTGTGCTCGCTGGTGTGTTTGGAACGGCAGCAACTGGCTACATCTTACAACATGGTACTTCTTCTCCCTCTTTGAACAGTAAAAGAACATAATCTAAGGAGATGCGCCTAGAAAATCAAGTGTTGATGTAACAAACAAATAAAGTAAGATTCTGAAGCAAACATGAAAGAATTTTCTAGCAAGTATCAAAGAACCATTTGTTTAAGAATCTGTATTTACTTGAATCAGTGACCAATCCTATAATTAAGGCAACAATTCATAGCAAAATTAGCAGATTTCATCCTCTCATTAATTGCACAACAGGGTCAAAAGAAATTGCCAAGAATTTTTCTTAGTAAAGTACTAATTAGGCTTGACTGACAGTATTTTAACATTGTACTAGTGCTTACTATCCTTAGTATGCCTGTCAATGTGCATTGATTGCACCTCACAAGTGTTTTTTTGCAACTTCAAAGGAAATCCATTGGAAAAAGGCAAAATTAATGGGTTAAATGGGTAGCACTGCCTGCAATTACTGTGCTAAAACTTTAATTCATTGCCTTAAACCTCTAGAAATTTCCAATTTCAGAATTTCTGGCCCGAGTTTCAAGATACTTCCTGATTGGCCTCTTCCAACTCCAATTACAGCAAGACATCTTTACATAAATATTTTAGATGTGTGTTGGTTTTGATAGTCACATAGTTGGGTTAGCTTGATAAACAATACTTGAGTCCAAAGAAGTCAAAGCTTAAGTCCTGCATATAGCAATATTAGTTCAACTACAAAATGTATGAGTAATAGTACTATAATAACAGTGTCTTTCGAATTAGATAATCAATTTTTCTGACAATAGATTCAGTATCCTCTCCTGTTGAAAAAAAAAAATGAAATTATAAGAATGTGTTGGGTATCATTATCAAGCTCACGTCTCCATCTGGCTCGAGTGACATCTATGATCACCCTTATTCTGGAGGTTCCCCTTGACTTCATTGTCACCAAAAGTGGTGTCCTAATTGAATGGCACTCTTCATAAGTCATACCTAAGTTTTTTATGGGCTAGATTATGTACTATGTATGAACTCGAGTGCACTAAATGTGAGTTTAACACTTGCTGATTGACAGGTTCTTGGGATGATGTTTTTAAGGTCTCCGTCGGGCTTTATCTGGTTGGAACTGTTGTATGGAATCTCTTTTCGACCGGTGAGAAAATCATCGACTGAATCAACGTGTAGATATATGTTGTACTCTAGATATATATATACACTTCTGGCAGCTCAAGCTTTCCTTAAACTCGAGCAAGAGATGAAGCGCGAAACAGGCTTTGCAAAGAACTCTTCTAGTTGAAAAGGGTATTATACAGGAATCACATAGTGATTTATTTTTTTTGACAAACAGGGATCACATATTGACACCATTTGTAAATGCTATAATAATTACCAACACCATAATTTTTTTTAAGCAAAAGAAAAATGGCTTTTGCTGTTACTCGCTACTGTATTAATTCTGTGTTTTTTCAATTTTAATTTTACAATTGTTACTTTAGTAGGGATTTGAACCTGTAGGTTTCACAACTGGCCGTTACATAATTGTATTACCTCCAATTTTAACCGTATGTTTGACCCATTTTATGGCTAATAAAAGAGCCCACATTTCAGCTTTCATTTGTTGTGTGTGTGTGTGCGTCTGTGATACTGTGTAAATTTTTGATATATTTTGATCAATTTAATTAATTATTGATTATTTGTAAAAAGTTTTTCAAGTTGCAATTAAAAAATTATACTCTACAATATAATTTTTTAATTTTTAATTTTTCTCTCATTGGTTTTACAGTTTTTTTATTTATTTTTTTCTTATTTTTTTACTTTAATTATTACAAAAAATTTAAAAATAAATAAATAAATCATCCTTTCAAATGCACCAACTATTTTCACAATTAAAACATGGTTTGTTCATAAGAAACTAGTAATTCCTATTACTGCTGCCACTGAATTATTCGTGAGAAAGTCTTTGATATCAGTAAAAAATATAAAAACACACACACACACACACACACACAATTTCACCATTAATTTGAATGGACAAAAACATAAGAAAAATTAACAAAGACATGACTCTTTTCATTCTGTATTAGTAGAAGATTTTTGAACCAATCAATCGCTAAGATTTGCTCTTAGCCAAACAAAGCAACAGTACTGTGTGAAACTGAAAGCAAAATAAATTATAAAAAAAAGGGAAATAGAAAAAGTAAATACAAATTCAATACCCCAGTTCCAGTAGTACCCTTTCACAAACTCCAAAATACCATATTTGCCCTCAAGAATCATGTCTACTAGCAAGCACACGTAGTACGTATTGCTGCTTTCTGGGTGGAAAGATCGCGTGTGTGCAAGAACACCTTAAGACCATTCTTCATGAACAACGTCAACGACATCTTCTGCTCAACCCGGTGACCGGGAACCAGAGACAGCCGGTAACGCAACAGTACGGCGGACACCACAGACTTCATTTGCAGGTAAGCCAAGTCCTTCCCCAAGCAAGTCCTCGGTCCCGCATTAAACGCTACAAATTTGTACCCGTCCTTTGGCGGTTCGAACCGGTCACCTTCGGCCGAGAGCCACCTCTCCGGTTTAAACTCCAAGCAATCCTCTCCCCATATCGACTTCATTCTCCCCACGGAGTATATAGAGTACGTCACTGTGGAACCCGCTGGCACGTGCGTCCCATCCGGCAATACGTCGTCGTTGACGACGTATTTGAAATCCTCCGGTACGGACGGGTACAAGCGCAGCGTTTCGGCTAAAGCCGCTTTGAGATAAACGAGTCTATCGGCTTCGTCGAAAACAAGCGGCTCGGCTACCCAAGCCTCTATGTCATCGCCACGTGTGTCTTTCAGGACCGTTGAGATTTCGTCGATGATGTTTTGCTCGACGGCTGGATTGTTCATGACGAGCCAGAAGAACCAGCTCAGCGCGACGGATGACGTGTCACGGCCAGCTAGGACGAAGTTGAGGGCAATGCGCTTGAGGACGTGGCTGGGGAAGAGGTGGCCGTCCACGTCCTTCTTTTTCATGAAGCGAGATAACAGATCATCCGACGGCGATAGCTTACGTGCCGTTAGAGCGTCCGACATGTAATTCTCAACAACTTGGAGGCTATTTCTGAGCCTGATTTCGGCTCCAATTCCAAACAGTTTCTTTAGCCTCCATAAGAAGCCCGGGTAGAGTAACCGTTGAAGAGTGGCTTCCGTTGCGGAGTCGAACGCAGAAGCAAACGGGTTTTCGGGTAAGTCAACGGATAGCGTCTCCGGATCCTTACCGAAAGTCAACCCGCAAATGTTATCGAACGTTAAACGCAGCAAAAGATCTTGCAAGTCAACGGGCGTCTTGCTCGTGGAAGCATTCTCTAGAATGCGCCAGAGGCGGGTTTTAATGGTTCGGCTGACCCACCGAGCCATGGCCTGTCGCAGAGTGCGGGTCGTGAACTCGAGCGCCGCCGTCTTCCGCTGAATGAGCCACGTTTCGCCGTCGCTGTTGAAAATGCCTTGGCCCAAGAGATCGTGAAAGGCGGTTTGCCACGTGGGTCCCTTGGGGTAGTTGTCGAACCGGGTACGGAGGACGTGTTCGATGTTCTTGGGGTTGCATGTGACGGTGTAGAAGCCCTGTTTGCGGGCGAGAAAGGGGACGGCGATGGTGGTGGTTTGGTAGGTGCCGCCGTTGGTGGTGGAGCGGAGGTTGGAGGCGACCCAGTCGTGGAACCGACGGCGGTTGAGGAAGAGATGAGGGAGGCTGCCTACGAGAGGGTAGACTTTAGGACCAGAGAGTTGACGGGCAAGGAGGTGGAACCAGAGGAGGTAGGCCGTGGTGGCGGAAACCACCATGAAGATCAGAAGGTCTGTTTCCATGGTGGTGGGAGTTTCTTGTTTGTTTTGTGTACTGATCAGTTAAGTTAGGATGGAGGAGTACTAAGAGAGAATGGATGGGATCAAGCTATATATATACAGGGTATGTAGTGTATAATATATATATATTATATATAGTCATATAGATACATAAATTAAGAGGGAGGGGAGAGTGTGGAATAAGCTGGGAAAGGGTTTGGAAGGGGTGGTTGGGAAAAACAAAATGAGATTTTGGGGGTTGGCGTGGGGACTGAAGGTCGCTGTTTGGTTGATGGAAAATGGAAAAAGCTAATTGCTTGGACTCGTATTTTACGTAGCAAAAATCAGGGGACTGCCATCCCATCCCATGCATGGAATATTAATTAATTCACTAAATTTTTCTTTAAAAATATAATAGTAATTCATTTGTGGGCATGGTTCCCTTAATTAAAGATGACATGAATGGAAATAGGTTTTAATTAGGGGAGTAATGAGTGGGATAGCTAGCTAATAGCGCTATAGCTCACGGTCAAATTAGTAACCTACACTCCAATAGTAGTAGTATTTGTACTAGTAATAATAATGCTTTTTAATTAATCAGGGTCTTACCAACTATTATTACTCCCTAAATATGAGTCTCTCTGTTTATTGTTTCTTTTTATACTACTAGTACTAGTCTCTTCACAACCCAAATAAATGTATGTTTTAATTTCATGGTGAGTAATTAGAGATCTATAGCTAGTACGTACCCGTGGAAGAAGATAAAATTCATGAGGATGATCACAATATAGAGCTTCTTCATTTGAAATATGAACATGAAAATGAGGGTGAAAGTTAATTTAGAGTCGAGGTACGGTAGGGTAGAGATACGGTAATTTGTTAATATTATATTGTATTAAAGTAACTTAATAATTATATTTTGTAAGGAATCTAATTACCTTATAATTTTTGCCCATGATATATCCTAGATGTTTCCTCGGACATTATCAGAAAAATCGATTTAGCGACAAATTTTATAGCTGTTGGTAAGTCCATCGCTAATTCTGATCGATCACCTTTCGTAACTAAAATTTTGATCGCCACTTAGTGATAGAATTCAAAATCGTCACCAAAATATATAGCAATCAAATCATGCTCATCGCTAATAGGACTCTGAGGTTTAGCGACGAAAATCATCGACAGTCTCAATGGTTTACGTCGCTAAATTAGTTTTCAAAATTAACATAAAATTTACTTTAACGACTGAAGTATTTCGTCGCTAAAGTATTGAAAGGAAAAATGCTAATTAATTCTTTTGGGTACCTGATAATATTGAATTATAGAATAAATCTAATTAAAATGAAATAAATCTAAATATCTTTAGCAACTTAAAAATTAAGATACAAATAAATAAATAAATGCATGTCTTAATGTATCAAGAAGCGAGATCTAGATAACGAAACAATTACTTAATAAACTCATTAGACACAATTACTTAATAAACTCATTATCAAGGTTCCAAGGTCGAGTCGGGTTGGGTCTGCATTGGCAGTTCGGGCTAATTCTGCATGAACGACCCGGGCTTAGTTTACAATTGTGGTGTGGGGAAGTGCATAGTACTCTGGCTAGGCGAGGTTAAGAGGATGTGATTAGTCGTGCCGAGAGGACTCTGAATGCTGCGACGAGTATACTGAAATTGGGAAAAGAAGCGAGAACTCGTGTTTTAGCTCAGAAAAATGCATTGATTGCTAGATGAAAGGTCCCTCTTTTCTGGTTGTCACTTACCGTGTGAAGACACGTGCAGTGTCATTGTTTGAATGTATGAATGACCAAGAACAACAACACTTTTAAGCTAATAAATGAGTTATGCTGCAGCGAAAGAATTGATTAGCTTAATAGAGAAAATGCATTGAGATTAATGGAGAAATAATAAGATTAAACAAATTAGCAGTTGAAACAAAAAATGACACAAAAATATAAATAACAGTTCAACAGCTAACTGGAAGCAGTAAGGGAAGATGAAACAGCTAACTGAAATGCAGATAAAAAGCTAACCAAAGGAAGAGAGATATTGACACGATAATTTTTCAAGTGGTTCCTAGTCAATACCGGTACAACCATCCCCTGTTGTTCTTCACCATAACACAGAGCATTTTATTAATCAATTGAAAAACTGCGCAACTTAGCACCGACGGGAGCAGGACGTGCACAACTCTCCTTCAGCTTAACTCGCAAATTCCAAGAGCACACAACTCGATATACACACAATTTAGACAAAATGCCGCTTGTGCATCTGATCGAATGGTCAACACGACTTGAGCTCTCTCTATAGCCGATCTCAAACTGTGAATGTAAATGCTAACTAGCCCGAAAATATACTTTCAAGCGATGATCTTAATCTCAACTATGGCTTTATCCAAATGAAAAAGAAAAATCTCTAGAGTCTAAAGAGGATTTTGCTTCTTTATATGTACTTCTTAATAAGCAAATAGAAGATCTAATCTCACTACTATAATAAAGTAGATATTCTCAGTATAGGGACTCACAAAGTGTTAATCGACTAACTTGATCGCTAAAAGTCAGCCTCCATATCTTGGTCACTAATAGCGACTGCACAACCATTTAGTGATTGGCATAAACTTGTAATTAGTCGCTAATTAGTGACTGACAAGTTAGTCGCTAAATAACAACTGACAAGTCGGTCGCTAATTAACGATTGTCGTGTCGGCTCGACTTATATCTGTTCTCACCATGTGCATCGCACCCTATTTTTCTTTCACGCTCATTGTAGACTAGTTCGCATTTGATTCTTAAATTCATATATCCTCTTGTACGAAAGACTAAGCTTCTTCACTATGTTTCATAGAACGAATCAACCCTACAATTATCAGACGACATCCCTCGCTCTTCTGCAGCCACGACTTGATTATAAAATGATTGAGTCAGGTTACTACTCGGTTTAATGCTCAAGTATATATTCGTCAATAATTTCCAATAAGTTTCACTCAGATCCTGCATAAAATGGCTTTTTTGCAGTTCCACAACATTATAAAACTTTTTGGCATTAGCATTAGGTTCTTCCTAGACATTTTCATCCTAGTTAACATCTCGACCCGCTGCATCCCTAACCATATTCCCCATGCTCTCGTCCTATATTTTCCCCTCTTCTAGTTTTGTGATCATGCATATCTGGTTCAGTTTCATTGATCAGATCAGGATTATTAAGATATATAAACTTCAAAATTTATTCTCATTGAGATATTCATCTTGTGTAATTCGAAACAAAATCATGTTGAAAAAAATGTTTCTCAACAATCCTAGAGCTCTCAAACTTGTTGTTTTTACACTTCAAACACGGACAACGCAGTTTCTCCCCATGCATATAGTATTTACGTAGCATTGCTAATTTGATGAAATACTTCACCCCTCTAACGAACTCTTCAGTAAAACCATTTTGATTATACAAGTAACGGTTATAAATTCAGCTACGATCATCACTCATTATTTCAATGATCAGTACTCTCTGCATTTACATGGAGAATAATTAAGATTCATATGATATTCTACGTAGTATTAACCTAAATGTCAAAACTTATCAATTGCTAGGAAGAGCTTAAGGTTAAATTTTTATCTTATTCAAAAATGCACGAGCACGTGTGCATTGTAAGTGCCTTGTCCGCAATGATGTTCAGTTGATATTAACGAAATTTCGACAGCACCTCTCCATGGCTCCCAATTGTACGATATAGACACGATCGTCACAACGCTATCAACAATGTACCGATAATATCAATTCAACCAACATCTAATACGCCTCAGGAGAACATCAAAGGGAAGCGAAGTCAAAAATATCAGGTAAACATAGCATTAATAAGGGATAAGACATTTATAACGCACTCAAAGCGTACATTTTCAAACCGTCAAACCACACTTTAAGAATCAAATAGTATATGTTGTACAAACGTATCAGTTATACAATATGTATGCTCTAATGGTCTCGAAGAAGTTTCTAAACATTCTCTAAGTTGCAGTTGCGACTTAATATAGTATATGTACCGCACACAATAGTATATTGAGAAGTAAGTATATCTTAACATGAATAAGTATGTTAAGAAGAAATCAAATACAATATCATACAATCGAGTGATAACGGTAGACTTCTATCTCATTCGAAAGGTCACATTCATATGCTCGATTGAATGAATTTCTAAACTATTTTGTAATTAGCTTTGCATTATTGTTTAGATCTTTATAGTATTGCACAATGTCACTATTTTTCTAAGCTCACTTTTACGAACTTCATTAAATAAATAAATTAAAATTCTAAACTTCCTCGACATTAAAAGATCCGAAGATACCATAATTTCTATGCTCGATCAGCGACCACAAAAGGCCCGCTAATTGGACTTGGTAATTGAGCCTGATCGTTGGATTCTTAATCTTGAATTACTTTCATGGAAATAAGCAAAGGAATCGCGGTCTCGTACTGACAAACTAATAAGACCTTGGCTATAGTAATAAAACTAATTGGCCCATTGTTAAATTAGAGCCCAAATTGCGGAAACTCCTGGAGATTGCAAAACATCAAAAGAGTAATGGGGTTAAATGTGTACGATTTATTGGCTTAATATGATTTGATCAAAAAATTTGTAGATTTCAGAAAAATTGCATCAATAAAAATATTTAACATAATATTTTTACTTTTTGACCAAGGCTAACCCTTCTCCACTAGAAATTATATGGAGCGCATGGCAAGGAGCGCATATGTGCTCCATATTCATTCTATTACGTTGTTTTCTTCATGTTTTATAATTAAATGTTTATTTTAATTTTTTTAATGTTATTGTTGATTTTCAGTAACAATGATAAAAATGAATATTTAGTTTTAGACAATGAACAAATAAAATAAATATTGTCACATAGGCGCTCCTTGCTAGGAACGTACGTGCGCTCTATATATGGACCGCTTCTCTACGGTTTGACCAAATTGTGCTATTTCACCAAATTAGACCGAGTTGATGATGATGTGCTCCGAAATTGTTGCCATACTTGGACTTGCTCAGTTTGAATTGTTGGCATATTTCGTCTTAGTCAAATTGATCCATTATATATTTTTTGGACTTGGGTAGGAGAGGTTTTTTTTACTGGGTTGCTATTTACCGCTCTTCAAATTTCTTATATCGCCCCTATTTATTCATAAAATATCCTTATTATTTATCGCCCCTAATTTTTCATTCCTACCTTATTATTATTATTATTATTATTATGTATTAATTTAAAAAACTGCATTCCATGGTTTACTGTTTATTACAAACACTGGCCAGTGGAATCGATTTTCCAATTGTTTTTCGGAGATCTACGATAAAAATTGGGGAAATCATCAGAACTACCCGGAAGGCTAATAGATCCAGAGATATATCGATATAGGAGCTTGAG
>JAOWAN010000049.1:6871977-6885422 GCA_028566635.1 Lobelia cardinalis
AATGGGTACAATTTGGTCGTAAATAATTACAATTGAGATGTACGCATTCGCAAAAAGGCGGCTGGGTAACTTTTACGATTTTTTGGTACTTTAAAGAAAAAAGACATAAATCGCTACAATTTGGTCGTAAATAATTACAATTGGAACGTACGCGTTCGCAGGTGCGAACAAACCGCCCGTTCGCACTGTAGTTGTGTCCCTTTGATATTATACACGGCTCAATTTTCAAGTATAGTAAGTAGCCTTCTGAATCATGCGGTATACTTTACAATTGGAGGTACAATAATGTGTACTCACTATCAAAAATTACAATTGCTAATTAGCTTGTGCTGTATCACGTAGATAATTGCCAGATGTTCGTAATAATCCACAAATGCCCGCCGTGCAATTGCTGAACAGGAGCTCATCATTTTTCCCTTTGTCTCTAGCCAGAGCATCGCTCCGAGCTATGAGCTTTTCCACCAGTCCGCCCATCTCACCTTGTAGTAATGTAGAAACCACATAATCAAGTTGGTGTTGGGGTTGAGTGAATGTGGGAACAGGTGAGCCGCAAGCTTGCTTTAAATTTAACATGTTTTGGCAAATTATGTAAGACTCCAAATCCAAAATTCCACTTTAACCTTTGGGAACTAACTATGCAATTGCGTTAGTTCAGACTTCGTTTGCAGTGGGAGAAGAGCCCCCTGCTTGCCTCTAACAAAGTCAGCAAGTTCTACCGGAGCAACCACCAGTTTCAACCATTCCTGCAACTCATCACCTTCGACCTTCTCTTTTTCTGGAGAACAAACAAGAAAAACTTCAGATGCTCTACGAAAGGGAAATTGATTTTAAAATGCTCTACAAAGAGTTCAAATTTTAAGTTTCCGTTCCATTAATTTAATCAAATAAATGACTCGTGTCATTTACTTTATTTCCAGTTCGATCAGTCTAAAACGGGGAAATTTTCTAGAATGAGATAAAGCTTTGAGCTTCTCATTGGAAAATCAAGAATATTGTACAGATCCTACATTCAAACAGAGGGGGGCACAATTACCTTCCAAATAAGCACCAAGACCCTCCAAAACAGTGGGATTTGCACGCATCACAGAGAGTGCCACATCAAGTGCAGATTGCAGCAATAGTTTAACCTCGCTTTGAACAAGATCCACAAGTTGACCCTGTTGTACATCAACTAGGATCAATGCTTTACCGACATGAGAAAAATAAACTTCAACATAAAATAGGCGACAAGGGAATTCAAATCTGGAAAACAAACCTGATCTCTACCCCAAACCATGGATCCCCCAGCCTCATCCATCCCACCACCAGAAAGTGTTGCCACTGAAATAGGACCTATGGTTTCATTGAGACCATATTCAGCAATAGCCTTGTATGCCATGTCTGTTGCTCGTCGTATGTCATCCAGGGCACCAGTTGAAACACGGCCAGAGTAAACAACTTCTTCTGCTGCACGTCCACCAAGGAGAGTAACCAACCTTCCACGCAACTCGTCAACAAAGAGCAGATATCTGTCCTCCGTGGATGGAGGAGTGTAAGTAAATCCCAGTGCCCCACCGGTCCTCGGCAATATGCTCAGCTTCTGATATTAAAGAACAGCGAGGTTGGTATCCTAGTATGACATCATACCCGTACACCTACGCCTTTGCATACTGATGAATGTCTTAAGCTAGCACTTTTTGTGAAGTAAATACTAAATAGATGTTAAATACATTAGTTACTCGATTCCTCAGGCTCGAGTCACAAATTAAGCCTCATTCTTTCTTTTTTAGGTGTCCCATAATAAATTTTGCACTTACTATTATTTGTTTTATCCACTATACTCTCATAATCAACAAGAGATGGACCCGCCACTTTATCTCTCCATATTATATAGGGGAAGGGATGAGAAAGTCTTAAATATCAAGTTTAACCCTTTCAAAGTTACTATTTACCTTATTTGTTCTGTTCACATCCTCAACTTCCAAGGATAGATAACAGAGCTTCATGCCTAAATGAAGCCTTTGGATAGCCCAAATTAACCCCAGTTATCAATCACAAGCCTTTACACTTGACCTTCCACATAAAATTCCACCATTTAACTTCTTTCACCCTATAAAAATTAATTATATTACAAGAATAATATATTTTTCTAAACAACATATACATAAATTATCCAGTAATAATATAATATTTTTTTGATGAATGCACACACATTAGCACAAACAATGTACGCCAGATAACACACATTACTTATTTATTAGTAAAACAAATGCAGAAGGTATATAGTAGAAATGAAAATCTGTTGATGCTGATTGGCATATCGAAGTGCGACATATTTTTGCAAGAACAAAACTACAGTTATTTACAGGATAAATGGGTACTGCCATTTGCACTCCAGAAATAAAACTGTAAGTGGTCTTAATGATGCACTTTTTTTTTTTTGGTTGTACATGATGCTTTAGGTATTTTAATGTGAAGCTTCTTGGTTGTTCACTTGTTCATTAGAGTGTTCAAATTATGTACTCAAATTTTAGCATGTTAAAGGCTACTTTTGATCATAGATGCATGATTCGGACGAGTAACACTATTGAGCAAATCACTAGATCAAAAATACATCCTAAAACAAACATATGGTAGTGGATGGCATGTAAGTATGATTCAGGATTTATTTTAAAGCTCACGTCTACATCGAAGGCTTACCTCCACCCTCGGCTGTCCACTAAGAAGTCTGGAAACAGCAGTACCAACAACCGCATGACCAGCTTCATGACGTGCAACCACAGCTTTCTCACTACCCTGCAACTTGGCAGTCTTCTTTTCAATTCCCTGTAACATTAAGAACAAACCTTGTCTACATCAGTGTAAAGGATAAGCGGAGCAGAGTCAAAGGGAAATAAATACTTGAATAGTAAAAATTAACAGGGAGCTGAAATGCCATTACAATACAAGCAGGTTCACTTGAAAGGATGAAACCTTCATAGTCGGTGTACAGTGTACTTATAAAAACATACTTCTCTGTTTTTCCTCAGTTTGGCAATCACAGAAACAGGTTTTTGTCTCCCACTCACTACCTTTATCCCTAAATGGGTGCCAAATTTTCATTGTTGGATGTTCTGAAATTACTCACTTTTAGGATTTCGATTTAGTAAGATATCGAGGGTGAATATTGACTATCTTAATCTCTATTATCAGATACATGATAAGTGCTGGAGAAACACATAAGATTCTACACATGCTACTTACAAAATTTTGCCTTCTCATTTCTAGGAATCAGATAGTTTCGTTTAAGTTATTTCCAACCATAACTAATGTAGTTATAAGAGTAATGTATTTTCAGTTTCACAGCCCATTTGAATGAACAAGCATCATCCAACATAAATTCTTTTGAAATTTGAGAGCTCTTCTCTCTTTCAAGTACTACATCTTCTTTCCATCAAATTCATATCATTCTTCTTTCTAATTTGACCTTTCTATCAAAGTAAAAACATATCAAGCAGGTTGAAGCCTAGTATATTACTCCCTCCCTCCATAAAAAATCGACATCTTTTAGTTCAAAATTAGAAGGAAAAAAGTAGTCCACAAAAAGTTCAGAGCCAACGAGAATTCATATTTGACACTAGTTTCATGAGAAAGAAATGGCTGACATGAAAGGAAGGGGACGGTTAGATAATTTTATCATACTAGCCATCCCATAAAAGGTACTTAATGTGAAACCCCGTGCTACTCTCCAATAGTCTCGGATGCATCACTTTCTATTGCCAATCATGTGAGGCTCCGTGAGGTTTTTGGCTTTGACGGTGGGATGCTTCTTTATCTTCTGATTTCCAGAAAAGCTGTACAAGTCATGCTATAATTACACGTAGCAATAGCCTGTAGGCATGGCAAAAGTAGACGTGTTCTGAATCCTATGGTGGCTTTGCACTAGTAGTTCGTAAAAGTGAACTTAGTAAATTCATCTACTTTGTTAGGAGCCTCCTACAACTGATGTATGGAAAGTGGAAAGAATACAAACAGCTAGTATGAAAACCATAGTTCACCCCTAAACAAGTTTACTTGGACTGTGAATTTGTGACACCAATGGGATCACAAACAAAGTTGATTATGAAAATGTCTAAGAACATTAGCATGCCATGAAGATTTAATGGCTCACGAATGTCAAACTATATGTAGAAGCAAGCAAAGCGCCTGCATATACTCAAGTCACTCACACACACACACGCACACGATGACATGCAGGAAAAGGATTATTAATTACAGCGATTGAGCGCTCCACTGCATGAATGAAATCTATTTTCTCCACGACAACTTTGTTTTCTCGTCCTGCCAACAAAGCTGCTTCATTAACCAAATTGGCAAGGTCTGCCCTGCGCAGCATACAGAATCAGCAAAACGCTGTCCAAGGGTCAGAAAACCGAAAGAAGCTAAATAAGAAGTCTCTTTTCAATTTAGGGAGGTGGGATGATTACCCAGTAAAACCAGTGGTCATAGAAGCGATATGAACAAGATTAACATCTTCTGCCAGAGGGAGCTCTTTCTTAGAAACGTGTACCTTTAGAATAGCTTCTCTTCCAACCCTATCTGGTGTTTCCACCTGCAAAACCAAATGACACGGATCCTTACTGAGATAACACTCTTAATCTTAATACATAAGCCCATGTACCTGCAACTACTGAGGTAGTTATCATATGGAGAACAGACCATGACTACACGATCGAATCTTCCTGGTCGACGAAGTGCAGGGTCTAGAACATCTGATCGATTAGTTGCCCCAAGAACAATAACAGCAGAGTTACTGTCAAAACCATCCATCTCCTGCAGGTTAGTAATGACATGTAAATGTTAGCCAAACATTCCTAATATACATCAGCCAAATGATTACTCTGCTGATATCTTACAGTGAGCAGCTGATTTAAAGTTTGCTCTCGCTCGTCATTACTAGCAACGCGAAATTTACCATCACGGCTCTTGGCTACAGCATCTATCTGCATAGAAGGAAAGAAAGGTCACTGACAAGTTAAAATCGCTTATCATTAATCCCCCTGATGAAAATATGTGTGTGGCATGTGGTGGAGTGGGCAGGAAAGGAGGGTATTTAGAGTTCCAACCTCGTCTATAAATATAATTGATGGTGCTTCCTTCTTTGCCCGTGCAAAGAGATCACGGACACGAGATGCCCCCATACCTACATACAGTTCTACAAACTCGCTTGCAGAACAACTTATGAAGGGTACTTCAGCTTCCCCGGCAACAGCCTTTGCTAAAAGAGTCTTGCCTGTCCCAGGTAGACCCACCTGTATGATTCCAAGCCCAATTTTACATATCAAAATCTCACATAAGAGAAGTACAACAGATTGGTTATTATACAGCAGCATATAATTTATTAATTTGTGGATTCTTACAAGCTTTCATCACAGAAATTACGGCAAACAAAAAAACTTTGATATGCCACAGTTGCATGGGAAGATGGAATCTAGAACAAGATGGTTCTAAATTACAAATGAGGCTAGATGTATCTGTGCATTTACAGATCATCTAGTTTCAGGCCATGTATGTTTCCATGTTAGAAACAACAGATACCTCCCACCCAAAAAAAAAAAACCTTAAAAATCAGATTCCAGAACTCACCAAGAGTACACCACGAGGAGGGCGGGCACCAAGTCGCATGTACCTGTCTGGATTTCTGAGAAATTCCTGAAAGTATCAGCACATAACAAACATCTTAGATGAGAATGATGCTTTGAAAACCATACAGTCCTAGACTAAATAGATGCTGAAATAACTATTCACCCAAGGAGGGCCACACATACCACAATCTCCTCGAGCTCCTCCTTAGCCTCATCAACACCGGCAACATCAGCAAACGTGATGGCCTCCCCTTGTTCAGAGACCTTCGACCCACCAGAACCCCCAGACTTTCGGTTTCTAAGTTGACCAGCTGAATGCTGTTGATATTAGAAAGTAATCACTCCTAGGTCACTTGGCAAGCATTAATAACTGAAAATCTAGGAACAACTGATTAAAGAATGCAAATCAATACCTGAGAAAAGCTAATAGGAAACCGGTTAAGAATACCTGCAAGCACAGCAATATAAAGCATTCCGACCTGCAAAAAGAAAGCAGAGTCCAAATTATTGAACTAAAATGCAGTAGATTAAGTATCAATCATGATGCCCTACACTATTGTTATTGGCTACTCTTTTCAAATACAACTTACAAATAACCTGAATACAGATATATTCTACAAAACCTATATGAAACCAGCTAATGTCAGTGGAAGCCTGATGTAATGATTGGCAAAATGCAACCAACTGGTACAACTGATTTCTTGTTGAAACTAGCCACAGCATGCATGGCTTTGCAATAATTACGATTCTACAGCAACAATTACCCACTGCTTTTACTTATGAAAGACTGTTTGCAGAGTAACAACATAAAGTGTAAAGTTAAAATGAGTAGCGAGTGAAAACATCAATAAGGTACTCATGACATAATAATTTTCTTAGAGAAAATGGCATTTGAAGCAGATACAAATTTATAATTAATCTCAGCCCAAATTCTTGAGGTCATATTTCTTCCAATCACTCCATCCAAAGGAACACTGGGCATCAAACACCTCTGCAGAAAATGAACAGGTGGGTAAAGAAACAAAATTAAAATCCACCTAAAATGTTATCCTCCACACTTGAAATATTCAAGACTAAGAAGTTTTTCCTTCGTTTTGGTAACTTCTGGGGATAGAGGTAAGTGTATCTCCTAATGAATGGATGAAGAGCATTACAAAAACACCCAAGATCACATGGAAATGACACGCAAAAATGATTCTGCACAACTGGACTGGGGGGGGGGGGTTGTTATTTTAGCTCTTTTTATTTGGTCTCAAGAGAGGGATGGTGGCGAGTGGAGAAGGTCATTAGTAAAGTGATGTCATTAAGAAAATTAAAGATGTAGGTAAAGCGAAAATCAACCAATCAATCAAGTGAAGTATGTAGAGCTTCAGAAAAATCCTCCAATTTATATTAACATATGATATGCAGTATATAATGGGACAGTTAGCCTTGATGCACATAGTTGGGCCCTCTCTCCAATAGTTTGGAAGAGTTGCAAGACGGAATTAGAGCTCTAGTTTCGCTGGGCCTGGTTCAGGCCTTCGTACTTGCAAATGCTAGACAACTGCACCGTCTCATCAGTGGAGACACTTTGATTTGTCTCTCCACATGCAATCACATATTACAGGAGATGTTAAGCATGTAGGTCCAGTCCCCAAACTCCAATAGGTTAAGCTTTGAAATGTGATGGTGATCAAACAGTTGCATGTCATATGTTCAATCTTGGTTTAGTAAATTATAATCTTATTTCTTAATAACTAATACTCATCGACAAAGGATAGAACTAATGAAATGTGTTAAACTGTTACAATATTTTAGTTCTTTACATATTACACCATGTTCCTATTTCACATATTTCGTAAAAAATATATTGTATACAATAGGAAAATTTAGCAAAGATTCTAGTTAAATTCCTTTTTTAATGCCTACAACACCATTTCCTTATTTCCATGAAACCAATCAATGTGATATTAATTCTTCTTTGTAGTTTGCCTTTTCTTTTTCTTTTTTTATTATTTCACTACACTTGGGACAAAACATTTTATATAAATATACGCATTTTTTACAAATTTACATAAATTGCGATTCATAGTATTTCCTTAGGTCGTTTTTGATAGTTCAAATTTTATTATCCGAAATGCAGCAAAAGTACATTGGCTTTTGAATTGACTGGGTCTCATATTGACTCATAAAAAAGGAATATACTCTTTCACCTGATGGAAGTGGTAAGGTTCCGATCACGAGTCCAATATATCTCAATATCATAATATCACTCATATCATCCATATCACTTGTATATCCAATATCACACTAATATCATTCAATATCACTATCAAACACTTTCCATTACTACCCCTATACCTATACACTCTCACAAATCAATTCAAACATTTCACATCACATTCTCTCTCCTCTTTCCTCAATTCTCTCCTCACATTCAAACCTTTCACATCACTTTCGAAATTTTCAACATTTAAACCTTTCACATCATGGGGGCAATTTAATCTTTTACTTCATAAACTCATATCATCCCATATTCATATTGTGAACAATACCATGTTACCCGATATCACCGTATATAGGACTCGTGATTGGACCCTAATTCATAAACTAATACATAGTTCTTTTTTAATATCATTAAATTTAAAGAGTTCAAAGATATTAATGATAAAAGGGCTTCCCTGTCAAATATGTTCCTTTTTAGGTAGCGAAGCCAGATCTCAAAAGAGCAACAAGACTAGATACTAAAATAACAAAGATGAAAATTTGAGCAAGTAAAGCAAAAGGAGAACAAAATTTGAATAGTTAACGAGAAGTTAGGAGCCATCGCAATCAGCTCGAAACATTTGCATGCATATAGGCACTAAATTGATGGTAGAGAAATAGGTAATTAGATGTGAAATTTCGGTTTTTCATGTTGCATTTGAGAAACAAGCAGTAAGTGTCAGCAGCATAATGTCTGTGTGTCAGTGAGATGAATTTGCATCACCCCGCTACCCCAAATAAGGAAAGTAATAATTGAAATGAGACTTCTTTAAAGAAGATATAATTTGAGCCTCTTGACTTTTTAAACATCTCTAGGAACCTTTACCCTGATCTATCTTACAGCCAAGTTAGCCATGTATGAACTACATACCCTCCCTTCTACAGAAAACATGTTCACAATTACCTTGCAGTTTTATGAAAAGTAAAAGCAGGTAAGGTCGAAATGCCAATTACTTCAATAAACAGAATCAGGATAAATACATGACTTCTCCTTCTGCATGAATCTTGGCAACAGTATCTAGACGGTAGATCGATTTTGTATGCATACGGCAAAGAGTAAATCATGGTAAGCTTGTCGTTTTATATGTGGATTGGGTTAGTAAGTTAATGTATCTTTTAACAAGGTTTTCCTTGCAATGGTAGGAACAGTAATTCCTACAAACTTGTGAAGTTCGAACACAATCATCTGGAATATCACTCATCCTCGCTTTGGCAGCCATGGACACTTGGCCTACTTGGGGGGAAAACAGAAAAAAGGGTTCTGAGAGCTAAATTATGGCTCCAATATGCTAATGTACCATGTTGTTTCGGAATGCTTCTACCAAAACGCTTTTCTCAAGGGTATCAATGTTTTCTGGTAGTTCAGATCCTGGCTTCGCTGCAGCTTCCAACACCTATAAAAAAATGCATCAAAAGGCAAGACAAAATACAACAGAGGGAAGGAAAAGAGTTTTCAATACCGAAAACAAATATATTCTTTTCCATATCCCTCTGCTCGGTGTACAAGGACTCCCTACATTGTTCTTTTTTATAGGTACAGAGATGTAGAATAAACAAAAGCACCAAAACAGGTGATGGAGCCTGCATTAAGTAGAAGTATATCCAACCAAAAGATCCTAACCAACAACTTGACTCCCAAAAGCTCTACAAATCATTTAACATGAAGACAACACCGATACATTCAGCACATAAAGATGTGTGAAGCAATGATTCCTACATCCTATAAACGATACCTCCTCATTCTCAAAATCACTATTTCTTCCTTCCAGAATGTTTAAATGACACCCAGCAGTAACAGCATTCGACCAACTGCTCCTTCACTTGTTCAGAGATGCGGGATCAACAGAAGCGCCAAAATAAGAGATGCACCTTGTGTAAACTAGGACTAGGAGTCTAACCAACAACTTGACAGTCCGAAACTTTAAAAAGGAATTATCACCACCACATCCTCATATTCAGCACTTAAAGCTGTGTGAAGCATCGTCCATCCTGTGAAACGACATCTCCTTAATTTCAAAATCCCTGCGAATCCTTTCCTTCCAAAACTTCCAAAGGACACCCAGCAATAACTGCATCCAGGAATCCAACTCCTCGGCCACCTCCTTCACTTGTACAGAGATGTTGAAACAAACAAAAGCACCGCACAGATAATGCAGCCTGTGGTAAATATGAGTATACCAAATCAAACGAGCCTAACCAACAACTTGACAGTCAAAAACTCTACGAAGGAGTTCTCAAGAAGACAGCACCAACACATTCAGCAATAAAGATGGTTAACGCATGGACTCCTTCATCCAATGACTTGATAACTCCTCATTCTCAACAGCCCTGTGACTCCTTTCCTCTCAGAATGTACAAAGACACCCAGCAGTAACACCATTCCAGATCCAACTCCTCATTAACCCAGCAAAAGCTCCTTAACTGAACCTGGCGTATTCGATGATAGATAGAACAAGGAAAGCAGGACACTCCACAATTGCCTGACATGTAAAGCAACAACTAGTGATTCAGACATTCTTCTTCTCTCTAACACATAAAGCTCTAATTAAGGTAGACCATTTCGTACATCAGCAGATTAGCCCCATGCAGATAGCTTCATTAGTATCCTCCGATGTCCCAAGCAACTATGCCAGGCTTATACCACATTTATTGTACATTTTGTTACTCTTCCTACACAATAAATAGCACTCCCTCACTCAATTATATGGTTCATGAGACTTTGTTATATAATCACTAACTTTTTAGTGGGCACTGTAGGAAGCTCTTTACACTAGATATATAATAATGAGAGCCAAATGAGAGTGTACCTAACACACGCCCCATCCTTCCCATTAGTACTTTCACCTTCATTAGGAAAAAATTAATCTTCAAATATCCTAAAAAAACAATAAGGGAGCACATTGGTAGTACTAGAATTGTGCTTCCAAAGCACAAGAAAACTGAAGGATCGAATCTCAAATAACTGTATGTCATATCATTTCAGCGCATGAACTTATTCATGACAGTGAAAAGGACTGAAGAAACAAGGTTTCAGTTACTGCTGCATATACTGGCTTTGGATATAAACCCAACTGTCATTGCACACAATATTGTTATAATGTCATGCCCTTGTTATGGCTATTCACAGTCTTCCCCAATCAAATCATTCTGATTCGCAATTAGCAGCATAGAAACCCAATCGATGAATATTCTTAAATGTTTTACCAATCAAAACGCAACTATTCACAAACAAATGCAATGATACACATTCATCAAACGTATCATACATAATCAATGTCTCGACATTTTCTTCTATAGACAATCCAAGACAGACTACCTTTTCAGTATAAAAAAACAATGTTCAAGGTGACAAATTTAAAAAGAATAAAACAGCTTACCAGTGCAGAGTTCCAGAACCCACCGGACCGCTTATCAGGAGACCCAAATTCCACATCATTCTCAAGCATCTTCTCATAAGGAGTCTTGATATCGTTAGGTCGGGTGGTAGTGTACACAATCCTCTTCGTAGGGGTCATAGTCCGCAACAACAATTCCGAATCCTGCATCTTACTTATACTACTACCACTACCACTAACCAATTCATTTTCCTGACTACCAACCTCACTCTTCAACTTAAACATAATATGAACACCATCAACCTCCACCTTTTGCACTTGGTTCCCATTCACCTTGCTCAAAAACTCGCTATACGGGACACTAACAAATGTTGCCGGGACCCTAGGCTCCGAACCAGGGAGCGGAATCCCCGGCCTAAGCAGCCTCATAACAAACATAACAATCCCCAATTGCAACAGCAACACGCCCATCTCCTGTGCCTGAATAATCGGCTCCCACCGCCACTTCCCACCTCCACCGCCTTTCCCCCACCACCACCCTCCCTTCCCTCCCTTCTCCCTCTTCCGCGAACCACTCGAATTCTTCTTGTTATCACTCCCATTCGCTTCGCTCTTACCCCCCGTAGTGGTCGAATCACTATCCTGTGTACCACACGCAATGACCCTAAATCCTCTGTAATTATCATAATTGTTCAAGAAGCCTCCCCATAAATTTGACCCTAACCCTAGCTGTTGACTTTTCCAAACCCTACCATCTCTGTACAAATTAGCCGACCGAAACGACGACGTCAAACGATTGGGATTCGCATTGGAAACCCTAAATCGATGTTTAAAGGAAATATAATTGTGTAAATGGTTCGGATGGTAGCTCAAATTTACGTGGATTTGTTTGGGAATTAACGGCCGTCGTAGCGGTTCGATTGAAGCTGACATTTTCCGTTTATCAATTGGAGCACTAATTAAAGAAAACGTGAAATTTACTCATGCAATATGTGCGTGTGCTTGTGTGCTGGAGATATGGTGGGATTAGTTTGTGTTTGTGTGTGAGAGAGAAAGATAAAGGTTGAAGAAGGAGTACGAGCCGTGGGATTGTCCGCCCTGGTGAAATATGGAGCGTTGGATTGATACGGTGGCGTTATCCGTTAATTGGGCTGCGGAGGAATAGTCTATTTGGGAATGGGGATTGTCGTGTGTGATTTTATGTGGGAGCTAATAGGAGTTTTGCGACGCCTGCATGAGGAGAGTGTCGTATGGTGACTTGCGGGACCCAGGAAAGCATGGGTGTAGCCGTGTAGAGAAGATAAGAATAAGATAACAATAGTTTTGAGTTTTTTTTTTTTTTAATTTTAATTTTTGTAGTGATTAAAATAAAAAGTACAAAATAAATATATATAAAAATTTATAAAATTAAGAAAAGAAAAAGTTTCAAAATAGAAAAACCTCCTAAGTAATTAACCTAGCAAGCACCGCCTTTGTTTTGCTACAGAAAGATTGACAAACAAGTTAATCAAAAATTTAGAAACTAAGGGTGCGTTCCAGTTAGGATATTAAGCGCACGTGCGCTTCATGGTAAGAACATCTGCGAGTGTTCTCACGTGTCCGTCCTCTCTCATTTTCTTTTATTTTTCTTATTTTAATATAACTAATTCCTATAATTTAAGAATTGATATCCCTTTCCCATTTTCTCTCATTTTCCTTATTTAAATGTAACTAATTCCTAAAATTTAGGGATTGATATCTTTTTTTTTCATAATTCTTAAAATAATCATGTAAATCAATCAAACTGATTCTAATTTTATGGAATTATAATTTATTTCTTTCTATTACATAATAATTATAAAAATTTAATTTTTTTTCCAAAATCTCAAAAATTTAATTCGAAAAAATTCATATTTCTACGATTACTTCTGCTAATAAACATGAAAAATAGATTTAATGAACATCAATAATAAATATAATGAACATGAAGAATGTAAATTAATGAATACGAATAAAATAAAATACAACTAATGAATACAAAATATATTATCAATGAACATTAATATTTAATATAATGAACACAACAGTCTGATAATATGAACACAATCTACTTTTAATAAAAACACATCACGTTTATATATATAATGAATGAACATGCTCATATATAAAAATGAACACAGCACTCTAATAATATTAACACAGTCTACTTTTAATAAAAATAAATCACGTTTATCTATATACAATGAATAAAATAATATAATGAATGAACATGCTCATATAT
>JAOWAN010000049.1:6945318-6960556 GCA_028566635.1 Lobelia cardinalis
AGAGGGGAGGGCAGAGGGAGGGGGAAGGGGGAGGGACGAGAGAGGGGAGAGGGAGAGACGGGAATGAGGGGGGGGGGATTTTTTATTTATTTTATTTATGTTTTTAAAAAATAATTACACTTAACCCCCTAAAGAATCTTACAACTGATTTTATTTTGGTTTGGATAGTTTTGGAATTTTTTGAAATGAATTGTGTAATTGGGGGTTAAAAGTGTTAAATATTATAACTTTTTCGTTAAGTTTTAACAAAAATTTAACGGTAGGGCAATGTTGCCAGTACTTTTCAAAGTACTTGTCCAATGTTACAAAAAATTTTGTATAGAGATAAATCTCAAGTAAAAGCCTAAGTACAGGGGTATAAATATCAAATATCCCTGTTTTCAATTGTACTTTCAACTTATTGATCCGAGTTGGATAAAAAATAACCGTAAATTTTAGGTAATATCGGATTGTTCACGCGCTTGAAGGAGAGTATTCAGAAGTACACTTTCAAGAACCGCGACGAGTGAAGGCCGGCCTGAACGTCCGCGAAGGTGAAAAAATTTCTCACAACTCGCAATTGTCAATGGTGCGCAAAAGCCTTCAACCCGCCAAAACAGGTAAATTTCTCAAACTCTAACCCCCATCTGAAATCCCATCCCCCCAAACCTAATATTTGTCTTCAAGTTACACATTTAGTCTTTCATTATGATTTTGTGAAGCCCTGCGATTGGTTCCCTCTGGAATTCATGATTCTTGAGCTAGTTACAGAATCCCGATTATAGTTGCTTTTTGCCGTTTAAGTCTTTCCGTCTATAGGATTATTCTTTTATAAGGGGATTGTCAGTGGTTCCCCGTTTACCCTCTCCTTGAAAACGGGGGAGGCATCTTACCACTAGTGTCCTTCTGTCTACTCCAACCACCTATTGGAAACCGCTATTGGAAACCGGGGAGGTATCTTACACTAGTATCTTTCTATCCGTAGGATTATTCACTCGTACCCTTTAAGTGTTTGATAAATTGCCCAAGCAAGATTCATGCTCCCTCTATCCGACAGATAGTGTAATCATGTCGGTGTTTGGTTGAGTTGGGTGAGTGATTGAAACCATTTAGGAATCAAAATTCATTGTTTCGGGGTAGCAGCAGTTGAAAAATGAACGTGACTGCAATTTTTGAGTTCTGGTCTAATGGTGTACAGAGAGAAGTAACTTGACAAGCTAATGTGAAAATGAGTGCAAGATTTCAGTTGGTACTTGATAACTTGATTGATTAGCGGTGGTAGGCCTCATCTTTTGTGCAATGTGCAGACTATATACAAGCAACATTGCTCATACAAGAATTTTTTTTTTTCCTGATAAGTATTGCTCATACAAGAAATAAGAGGATTTATTTTGAACGTGCTGCCTCGGAAAGAAACTGAGACCCTAGTCAAATTCGGACGTCCGAAAGAAAAAGTGCCGCAAAAATCTCACACAGATTTGAAAGAAAAACATATTGCTCTCTTGATCTATGTGAATCTTCTTTTGGGTGTGCCAGCAAAGGTGAAGTACTTCCTGACATTTGCATGATCTGGTTGTGAAACAAACAATTAACCCTGGGCTTTAAACCCAATAGTTTCTATGGACAAACTTTAATCAATTATTCCTTCTCTAGTAGCCTACCATCAATGAGCATCTCTTCTTTATCAACACCTAACTTGGTCAGTGACTCTATGTATTTTTACCTTGATTTGATATCCTCCTGTTACCAACATCCTTAGAGCATGCGTGATTGCTTCCGCCTCTGCGGTATTTGAATGAGCAAAATTCCGTTACGTGATACACCTTTGATTTCATAGAACTTGCTAATTCTGAATACCCAAGATGACTGTAAAATTACCTAAGTTCACCTATGCCCTATCCCATGACCAATTACTAGTTGTTAAAAGTTTACCGTTTTTTGGTTACTTCACACGAGCAGAAATATCAACATTACTAGATAGAATACCCACAGAATTTCTCCTTCAAAACAATATCCTGGTAGTCCGAAAAGCTAGAATCATCAGTTGGATTTCTATGCAGTCCAAAATAAGGTATTTGTGGGGGTCTCTTATCCTGTATCTACACCTCGTACTCAAGCTCAGCGTTCCTTACATTCTCCATGCCATCATTGAATGCCACAAATTGTTCTTGAAATCCCTAGCTCAATCTACCTCATCTGATCTACCTACCCTTTGTCCCTCGAGGTTTAAAGACTCACTATTAATATTACGAAATGATTGCTCATTTTCCTTTCTTCTTTAACCTTTGCATGTATTCGATTCTCTATGAACTTTCAGTAAATCGTTAACACCGAATTTGATACCTTTGCATTTTGATTCTTTGATTATCTTTCTCTTGGAGGCTCTGCGAGATCGCTGACTTGAGTGATGGTTGGACACCTTTAAGGACGCCAAATTTAGCGGATCTTGGAATTGCTTGAAATAGGGGATATACCGCCGATTGAACTTGATATCTGTTTGCTGTTTATAAAAGGCTATAATTCTAGTATCTAAACTACAAAAATGTTGGTCGATTGTTGATCCAGAAAATAGTCGGATTACTTGTGAGGGTGAGACCACATATTTATTTGATTTTCCAAAACCTAGTTATGGTATTTTGTGGAGGTTTAAAATGTTATGGTTTTATAATCTAAAGCGAACCAATCTTTCTCAAATATTGACTGTGAAGATTGTTGTTAGGGCCCTTGTTATGGAACTGAGGGAGTATAATGTAGTGTTGGTAACAATTTATGCAGGGCTTAATTCATTTGATGCCGAGAAATACCTGAAGAAGATAGGGCTAGGAAAGGAGGATCGTTACTTCTGGAAGCAAATTGGCAAGGCATTACTGTGTACATACACTATTTTTGGTGTTGCCTGGTTGTACAATGAAACATCCCCACTTGGTTGGTGGACATTGAAGCCAAGGCCCAAGGAGGAGAAAGAATTAGCCCACCTCTATGAGCGCCGGAAGTTTCCTTATCCGGGTGACGAGGAGGCAATGCGAGAGTTTGTTGAGAAGGGGGGAATGATCGGGACAACCATAGGGCCAAAAGGGATTATTGAAACTGATAAAGATGCTGATAATTATCAGAAGCAGTTGCAGGACAAGAAGTTTGAACAGGAAGCCCTCAAGTTGTGGTTGAGGATGAGAAATGAAGTGGTTTCAGAGCTTCAGGAAAAAGGGTATGATGTTGAGTGATTACTTTTGTCAATGTTTTTTGCTTTGGAGTTTCTGTTTGCTGTATTTCATGCGCCATGTTTTGTTAGTTGGAAAGATGCTCTTTTTCTATGACAGTCTAAGGTCTGACATCAAATAGAATTGAGGCTCTTATATATTAAGTTTGATGGCTTGGGCATCTATACCTAGTAGGTTTGTGCGATAATGTTTTATCACTTGTAGTCTATTATATGTCCTAGTTTCCATTATCCACGTTGCATCCAAGGTTAAGGATGTAGAAGTAGTTTAGTTAGTATGTTACTGTATTTGGTATAAAAGGCGTGTAGCAGGTTAGTTGAAATGAAGTATTTTACCTTAACTTGTCAATTAGACTGTTGCTCTATTTGGTATAAAAGGCGTGCAGCAGGTTAGTGAAATGACGAATTTTACCTTAACCTTTACTGAGCATTTTTGCTGGAATGTTTTACTGGTTTGATGCCAATAGATAAGGAGTGCTGTTGCTAGTCCTAACTTTCATCCCTCATTTTGCTCCCTGAATAGGGTGGTGTTGATGGGTTGTCTCTTTCGGGTAAACTAGTAGGACTTATCAGCAGGGCAGCTCACACAATGTAAGAAGAAATCAAAACCTTGTGCTGAATTAGGGGGTATGAGGTTCCTAGGGTTATTAAGTTTGACATTTCATGTCAGCATCATTGTGCCCGGAGAATCGGTAAGTTGCTTCTTTAGCCAAGTTGATAGTGTGTTGGACCCAAGCTGTTTGGACTTTAAACTCTTGCAATATCCTAACCTTTCACATAACATCCTGGACATCAATCTTTGGTGTTCTGGCTTGAATGCAGCATTTTCGAGTAATCTGCAATCTTGATTAATGAATACTATCAAATCTTATTTATATAGACAGTGGTAAGATCTATGATCCACCTCAAAGCATGAGAACTTAAATGAAGCAAGTCTGTTAATTTTCTCCTTCGTATTCCTTGCACAAAATGCACAGCATTATGTTACTTTTCTATTCTTAGCTCACTAATTTAGAACTTATTTGTTAATTTTGTCAATGATAGTATCTAGTAGCATAGATAGTTATTAAAGGATAACGAGAAAGAAAGTGATGTCAGCAACGAAGATGCTGTTATATTAAGATCTAAAAAGATGAATCATTCTAGTCTTCATTGGGGGGTTTATGTGGGCTTAAACGTTATCAAGTTCAAGTTGGATGCGGATTGAGTCCTTTTTTTTTCCTTTCTTTTTCCTCAGCTTTTCTTAATGCACCTTTTGATGATCATCACCTAACAATTATGTTTAGGTACAATCATTAAACGGTGTACTGTGAGAAATTGAGAGAAAGTATAATGTAGAAGAGCAAACTCCATACAGATGACAAAAAATGTTTTATTTGAGTGAATGTCATTATGTTCCATGCCAATAGAATTACAGACTTCCTGGACAATTTTGGTGGATTAGCAGAGGCATCGTCATTTAGTGTATCCATGTTTTCAGTTGTTCCACTATTTAAGAATCTATCGGCAAAACTTTTGATCAGTATACGCAATGGGATTTTGGGTATGTGACCATGTCTAACGGACAGAGGCATAGTGTTGTTGGCAAAGGGGATATTTTGTTGAGGTCTACAAAAATAACAAGATCATCAAAGGCAGAGATGTTGTATTCGATGAATGTCAGATGTATAAGCAAAGGGATGAGCAAGGAGCAGCTGAGAAGAATGTTGCGAAAGAGTATGTGCAGATTGACTCATATCCTAGCTGACAGGTGCAAAGTCCTAGTATGACTACAGAAGCCGAGGAGCACGTTGAAGAGAATGCAGAGGTAGAGACTAATGCAGAGTTAGGTGGCCCATAACCATTACGTGATGCTCCTGTGTTGCAGAGAAGTTCTCGAACCGGAAAGACTCCAGAGAAGCTTAATCTTGTGGTCAATCACGTATTGTATACACGAACCAGAAACATATCAGGAAGTTGTTGCAAATGAATCTCGATATAAGTTGGAGTAGTCTATGAAAGATGAGATGCAATCCCTTGAAGAGAACAACACATGGGAATTCGTTGAAAGAACAGCCATATGAAGGTTATGTACAGCATATGGGTATACAAAAAGAAGGATGAGGCCGATGGAGAAAAGAGATATAAGTCAAAACTTGTAGTAAAAGGTGATCGGAAACGGAAAGTATTGACTTTAATGAAATATGTTCTCATATTGTTAAGATGACTTCTATTCGAACCAAAGTGAGTATGGTGATCGTAGAGGATTTACATCTTGAGCAACCAGATGTAAAGGAAATGGTTCTCATGTTAAGTTGACTACTATTCGAACCAAATTGAGTATGATGACCGTAGAGGATTTACATCTTGAGCAATTAGATGTAAAGACAACGTCTCTTCATGGTGATTTGCAAGAAGAGATACACATGTTCCAACCGGAGGGGTTCAAAGTCAAAAGCGAAGACAATATGGTTTGTCGATTGAAAAAGTGTTGACTTGAAACAAGCTCCCCGACAGTGGTGTTTGAGATTTGGCAGGTCGATGCAAGAGTCAAATTTATAACGATGTCATTCGTAATAAGAATAGATCCTAATCTTAATAGGAATAGATCATGAAAGGAATATGTCCTAATATGAATAGATCTTAATTCTAATAGGAATAGATCCTAGGCCCTACGACCAATTGTATCTCCTATATATATATATATTTCCGTATGTAACTCTAAAATTATGATTCTAATATGATTTATCATCAATCTTCATGGTAATATGAGGCAAAATCATCAAACCCTATATTTTCTTTTCTTCCTTTTCGCCGATTTCTCAATGGCGGCCTCTTTCTTTTTCTTTCGCCGATGTTCAAACTCTGGCCACGCCAACCTCAAGCTGCTTCTTTGGCATTTTCATTCCCTTGTTCCCCGCAAATTAGATGACAAGAAATTTTCATCTCGGCAAACCAATGTTTCTACCGCCGCCACTGCAATCTCCTCTTCATTTCTTGATGGAACTTTTTATGTGCCGCGTACGTACCGTCTGGCGAAAGAGAAAGACGTGTTGATCAAATAAATAAAAATCTTGATTTTGATCGTTGGATGATGATTAATGCTCAGCTCCTTGCATGCCTTCTTGCCGTTATCACTCCGGGTGTTCAGAAACATGTTCGTCATCTTCGCACGGCTGCATTGTCTGATCGATAATGCGGAACCTCTGCATCAAGGGTTTATCATTTTAAAGATCGTCTCTTTAATCTTCGAAAAGGGTCTTCGTCAATTCAAATCTATCTTGGTGATGTGCACTCCATTGTCTTCGACCTCGATCTTGCAGCAGAGCCTAAGTCTGTTCGTGATGTTATTCAGAGTATCCTATGTGGTCTCCCTGCCGAGTATAATGCTTTTTAATAATTTGTTCGAATGTGTCCGACGATGTTCACCCTTGCTAAATTGTCCTTGCTTCTATTCTCTGAGGAACTCAATCTTCAATTTGAAAATTCTCTTTCAATTAATGACCCTAAGCGAGCGGATCCTCATTACACTCTTTATACATCTCGTGGTCGTGGGCGAGGTCACGAAAATTTTGCTCGTGATGGACGCAGTTCTCAGTGGTCGATCCGGTTTTGGTCGCAACAATTCTGGCCGATCACCTACCAATTGCCAAATATGTGACAAACGAGGACACAATGCTTTGGAAGTGTTGGTTTCGATATGATAAAACTTTGCCTCAACCAACGTCGTCTGCTCCTACAACATTTCACACCTCTTTTCCGACCTGCAGCTCTAATGATTGACACCTTAATAGAGGTGCGGATGCTCACGTTACTTCTAATCTTTCAAGGATTGAAACCTCATCGACATATCAAGGCACATATGTGGTCTGTGTTATTGGTAAACATCTTTCTATATCTCGTACCGGCGGTGGTACTATTCATACTCGTCCTCGCTCTTTTCAATAACAAAATCTTCTTTATGTTTCCGATATGAATGTTCATCTTATTTTCGTATATACCTTCACCAAAGAAAATAATTGTACACTCATCTTTAAACTTAATGCCTTTCAAATAGTGGACAGTTTCACCAATCAAGTGATGTACATGGCCCTTATGAGAATGACCTCTATATTATTCCCTCGATCATTCGGTCTTTCTTGTGTTTATGCTTGCTCATCTTCGTCGTCTTCTGTTGGCGAGGCTCTTTCGATGACCATCAATCCTTCGGATCGGCATAGCCAACTAAGTTATCCGTTCTAGAAAACTACCGGGAAAAATTTATGTAGTTTAGGTCTCAATATTTCTTTTAAGAATTTTCATTGTGAAGCATGTTCTGTAGCTAAATTGCATAAAGTTACTTTTTCGATTTCTGAATCCAAGTCTTTACTTCCTTTTAATTTGATTCATTCTGTTGTAGGTTCCTTCATTTTCTGATTTTCGCTATTATATATGCTTCATTTATGATTATACCAAATATATTTGGATGTATCCTTTGAAACGCAAATTTGAGGCCTTCTATGCATTTGTGAATTCTAAAAAGATGAATGAAACGCAGTTTAATGTCAAGCTTTAGCTGTTCGTAGTGATAATGGAAAAGAATTTCTCGATCATCTGGTTGGTTTCTTTCTCCAATCTTTAGGAACCGTGCACCACATATCATGTCTGTACACTCCCGAACAAAATGGGTTGCCGAACGTAAATATAGGCATATATTGAAACCGTAGTCACCTTACTTTACCAGTCTCGCTTACATGTCTCATTTTGGGTTTGAAGCACTAGCCACTGCTAATTATCTCATAAACCGATTCCCTACCAAACTCTAAATCACCAAACTTCCTTTCAAGCACTATTTAAATCTCCTCCATCTTACTTTTAACTTAAACTTTTTGGTTGTCTTGCGTATCCTTAACTAGGGTTGTGGTATGTTTGTGATTAGTAAGAAGGCTCGCTTCGGCCCCACATAGATCACAAACTTCAGCCTCGATCCAAAACATGTATATTCATTTTGCTATCATCAAACCTCTAAAGGGTATTGTTGTCTTGATCCCACGACAAATAAAATCTATGTCTCTTGCCATTTTAAGTTCGTTGACTTTAATTTTCCTTCTACTTCTCATCCGACCACCTCCGGTCCTATCTCTTCACCATCAAATCCTCTTTGTGTCATTCCTATATTTTCTCCTTGCTCGTCTTATCACTGATCCACTTCTGCGATCATAGTTATTAAAGGCGCGCCTAGGCGCTAGGCTCAGGCGGGCGCAACTTTTGGGCCTAGGTGCGCTTAGGCACTAGGCCCGGTTTTGACCTAAAAAAGAATTTGCTTCTGGGCGTGACTGAGAAAGAGAGGCGAGAGAGAGAGAGAGAGAGAGAGAGAGAGAGAGAGAGAGAGAGAGAGAGAGAGAGTCACAAGAGAAAGGGTTGTGTCTGCTTTGCGAGCTTGTAGGAGGAGAGGGAGAATGGGTAGCCATGTCGCAATCATTCTGTGTTTTTGCTGTCATTCTGCATTGCGGGAATGAGATATTAAGTTATGAAAGTTTCAATTTAACAAATTACCCCTTGATCTATGTTTACTTTTTTAACATTTAAGCCCTTAAAATTTTTAATATCATAGTTTTATCTCATTATTTTTATAATATAATGTTTTTTATTTGGCCTTTTTGCTTTTATTTTCACTTTTTTTTCCCTTTATTTTTTTCATTCATTGATATTTCTTCTTTTATAATAGCTATTCAAGTTACATTTATTCATAAAATTATAATTAATATCTATATTTTATTTATAAAAACCTATAATTTCAATATAATGTAGCATATTAGAATATATTTATATTTTAAAACATTATTAGGCTTCGTTTCTCGGGCGCTTGAGCCTAGGCCCCTAAGCACACCTTTTGCGCCTTACGCCTTTAATGACTATGTCTACGGCGCATTATCCTGCAACATTCTCGTGCTAGTCGCCCTCTTATACTAGCCAACTCATCTCCGCCCAGACCTGAGCTGAGCACATATCTCGCGCACCTGAGCCGAGGACATTTGTGCTCCTGAATCAACCACCCTTCCTCGACCAACACAACCATCTTATCTTATGGCTACTCGCTTTAAAGATGGCATTTACAAACCAAAGACATTTGCTGTTACCATTCCTTTTGACACTTCACGAGAATTTGAGCCGACCACACTAAAAATGGTCTCGACCAACAAATATTGATGTCTTGCTATGGAGGAATACATGTGACCTTGTACATGAGACCTTATACCACTTCTTTATGAGCGCACAACAATTGTTTGTCCATAGGTATCCTATTAATGATGGTTCAATCTTTTTATATAAAGTTGGTCTTGTTGTTAAAGGCGATCAGGAATTTGGTTCGAATTAGTTTGAGACATTCGGTCCGGTTGTCAAACAGCAAAACATCAGGCTTGTTCTTGCTCTCGCCATTCATCATAATTGGTCCATTTGTCAATTTGATGTCTTCGATGCCTTTCTCCATGGCAGTGTATGTGAGGATATTTACATGGTTCAACCCCTGGGATTGATCAAAACCATCCACACTATGTTTGCAAGCTCAAGAAGTATCCGTATGATTTTAAACATGCTCCGCAAGCATGGTATCATCGCATGTCTTCCTTCCTTACCGATCAAGGGTTTATTATATGTGCTCATGATCCAAGTTTGTTCATCTCTCATTCTGCCAAGGGCACACTTATTGTGCCCGTCTACGTTGATGATATTCTCATTACTATGAGCTCGTCCATGTTTTTGCACTCTCTTATCACTGTCATGCACAATAATTTCAAAATGAAATACCTCGGCAATCTTAACTTTTTGCTCGACATTGAAGTGCATTGATCATCCAATGACATTGTTCTTAACCGGATAAAGTATGCTCGCTATATTTGATCTCGTGCTTTTGTTACTGATTGTCATCTTTCTCCCACACCTATGAGTTTTAGTGCTCCCCTCCCTCTCAAAGCACTACCGCTCTATATTCTAATCCTACTCACATCTTCAGTATCTAGATGTCATAATTAGTTTGATGTCAATAAGTTCTCACAAATTATGCATCAACCAACTCATAGGGATTTGCAATCCTTGAAGTGCATTCTTCGATACATTAAAGGCACAATTGATACGAATTTTTCTCTGATTTTGATCGGACAAATGATAAGGATGATCATCGTTCTATCTCTGATTTTTTGATTTTTTTTGGGCGATAATCTCTCGTGGTTGACAAAAAAGCCACCTCGTGTTTCTCACTCCTCAACTGAAGCCGAGTACGGGGCAATGACAACTGTGATCTCCGAAGTTTTATGGATTATACATCTTATGGACGGTCTGGTATTGCTCGCAAACCTTCTCAGCTTTACTGTGATGTGATAATGAGTGTGCTATTTGTGTTGCCAAGAATTCCGTTCTCCATAGTTGAATGAAGAACGGGGACACTGACTGTCATTTTGTATGCGAGCAAGTTGTTGACGGACTTCTTACTCTTTATCAGATTGCTTCTGCCGAGGAGCTCGTCAATCTCTTCACCGAACCATTGTCTGCCACCCAGTTTTCGCATCTTCTGCGTTGAGCACGGCTGAGTTTATATGAATAAATCCTAATCCAAATAGGAATAGATCCTAATAGATTCGAATCCTAATAGGAATAGATCCTAGGCCCTATGCCCAATTATATGAATTTAATATTATTTATCATCATTCTTCAATTCGTAACATTGTGTTTACGTACGAAGGTATGTCAATGATGACTTTATTAGCTTGACCTTTTACTTTTATGATATGCTTGTAGCGGCACAAGTATGGATTGCATCAATGAGTTGAAGATGCGATTGATGGGAACTTTTGCTATGTAGGATCTCGATGAGGCCAGTCAGTTGCTAGGTATGAAGAAAGCTACATTGAGAAAGTGTTGGAATGTTTTTGCAATGTTGATGCTAAGCCTGTGCTAACTCCTTTAGCAGGTCACTTAAAGTTTCTAAAAAGTGTCCTAAAACAGATTAAGAGTAGAAGCACATGGAGAAACTGTTGGAAAGCTTATGTATGCTATGGTTTGTACAAGGTCGAACATTGCGCATGCAGAAGTGGGTATTGAGATATGTACGAGGTAAGTCAAATTATTCTTTATGCTTTGGGGGTTCAGATATAAATGCGAATGACGACACTGATCATGAAAGTAGTAGAGATGATGGAAAAGAACGAATTGTTAGTTGGATCTCAAAATTACAGAAAGGTGTTGCTTTATATACGAAGGCAAATATATTGCTGCTACAGAAGCCTTCAAGGAGATGATTTGTTTGGAAAGGTTGATGGATGAGTTGGGCGAGAACGTTGGTTGCAAACTGAGTGATAATCGGGGGTAATATTCATCTTGCGAAGAACTTTGCGTTTCATTCTAAAACTAAGCATATTCAGTTGTTGATCACTTCCTTCATTTGTTGGTTGAAGAAGGCAAGAGGAATTTGGTGAAGATTGATGGGAGCAGAAATTCGATAGATATGTCTCTCAAAGAGGTTTGATAGATCAACTTCGGTGAATCATAAATTAGCATTGAAGGCATTTGTGGAAGGACTACGTGTTGCTCAAATAGTCTCCAAGTGGGAGATGGTTGATTATGGGCCTATTTTCGTATTAGAGTTTTTAGCCTAAATCGTAGAATCCCTACAGCAGAATCAGTACGTGGTGCAGGGTGGTTATATGCCGTGCAGTTTGAGGCAGTCACTAGGGATGTTTTATGTCTGACGGACACGACGTGTTGGGCTGAAATACATCGTGTACTTGTGCGGGTTCAGTTTTGGGCTTTTTCTGTTTTATGTCTAAAATAGATTTTTGGGCTTGGGGTATAAATAGGGACTTCACTACAACTTTCAGGATTATGACAAGTAATGACAAATAGCTGCGAAACAATCAGAGAAACAAGAACTCATAGCTATAGACTTTTATACTTTTTTAGGGTTAGAGAGGATTGTTCTATATGGGATTTGAGAGAGGATTATCACAAGTAATGACAAATTGCTGGGAAACAGTCGGAGAGACAAGAACTCATAGCTATAGACTTCTATATTCTTTTAGGGTTAGAGAGGATTGTTCTATAGGGGATTTGAGACGCAAAAACTTGATAAGAGATTTGCGTTGTACTCGAGCAATTGATAGTAGTGAGTCAAAAGAGACCCGATAAAATCATTAACAGTGAGGACGTAGTTCATTAAGAAGTAACCTCAATAAATCTTGCGTCTTGTGTGATTGTTCTGTGTTTATATTTCTCTATATTTATTCACTTTTATCCGCGCTTAAATTTGTGAGTTTTTTCGTGACGAAAGTTAGAGTGAATTAGCACATGACCAAAGTACCATTCGATAAATCAATTCTTTTTCATAAATTAGCACATTTTGTTTGTGAATTTAGATATATCAGTTTTTCCACTTGTGTTGCGCTTCTTTTATTTCAAATAAGAATTATTTTAAATAGACACATAATTTTAGAAGAACATTCCACTCTCTTAAAAGTGTACTTGAAGAATTCTAAGTTGTGAATCTAAATATAATGTGTGACCTCAATTCATTCTATTGAATACGAAAAAGAAAATTTTTTAATGTTACACTTATTTTAGAATGCTTTACAAGGAATTATGGGCATTGTTTGGATTAGATGGAGTATTACATAGTTTTTAAAGGTTTTTTTTTTTCGTCGTACTTAAAATAATATATAAATAAATAAAATTCAAGAAGGAAGTGGTATGTATAATCTGTAACGAAGCTTAAACACACCTTCAATCCAATCATTCACAATTGTTGTCACGTCCCAAACATGGGCTCCTTTCGAAATCCAAGTCAGAGCGTGAGGTTGGTACATAACGAGCAATCAAATAACTAAATCAATTATTTAATTATATCTTTATTACATAAGCCCAACACCTATGGCTTATTACAAACCATGTTCTCAAACTTTATTCGATACAAACTAGCACCTACTAAAAACTTACTCATTTTAAACATAAGTTAGGTTACAACTCTAGCTTCCATCACATGAACCTCGAAATATGAGCCTTGTCGCAGTCACCCCTCCTCGCCTAATATATATAGTTTTAAAACTAGTCAGCCATTAGGCTCAGTGAGGGTCTTTTCAAAAAAAAAAAAAAACACGGGCGCGTGTGCTCGAGTTAACAAAGCATGCAAGATATTAATAATCATTAACATAACATGCGAAAGCATAATCATGACTAACATAATAAAGGAACAGACAAGCAGTATGTCAAGAACTTATCATGTTACTTGGCTTACCAACCAAGTAAATCCTTCCATGGCCACAACCACGGGGCAACCTTATATCATCGGGCGGTCGTAGCTCGAGCACTACGCCTATCACAGCCTGTAGGGCTCTTCCTTATCACACCGGGGGGACCGTGGGAATCAAACTCACGCCCAAACCTACGACCCTACCTGCCAGGGCTTCTCCTTACCCTGCACGTTAGGGAATTGGACACAAGAGAGTCGGGTCCGACCAACGGTCCTACTACCGTTCAGATGGATACCGCGCCCCTTGTCCGAACCGGTCAACGCGAGAATGCTGAGGCATTCGCAACAAGCAAGTCATGTATAACAAGATATCATGAATAGAATAAGGGTTTCAACCCAACAAGATATCATGAATAGGCATGCGAGCAATAAGGGTTTCAACCCATCAAGATATCATGAATAGACATGCGAGCAATAAGGGTTTCAACCCAAAAAGATATCATGAATTGACATGCGATCAATAAGGGTTTCAACCCAATAAAATATCATGAATAGGCATGCGAGCAATAAGGGTTTCAACCCAACAAGATATCACTAACGAGTATGCAAAAGGTACCACCCAACATGAACTTAAGGCATGTCTAAGCAAGAGTTTACAGTTTAGCAATAGGGCTCGGTTGTTGATCCGTAACATTCATTTTTTACGTGTCATTCTTTTAGGTCACGAGCCACCTTAACCTCACGCTTGACTTCTTATGTTGTCTCATCTTTGTATTGATTTGACTACTTTATTAATTTCACTAATGAATCTCTTCATATTTCAAAATTCACGAAAGATTCATTTTCCATTCACTAGTTATCATCATGTAATCTCTAATTTATTTTTAGGGTTTAGTCTCTAACCCTTAGTTGGTTATTTACGAGTAATCATAACACCAAGATTTGTGTCTCGTATCAACTCGCATTCATTTAACCTCAATTTCATTATCGTAGTTCCAACAGATTTCTTTTTATAATCAAAATTCATGAAGGTTCCTTGTATGGTCGTTTATCTTGTTAATAGACATTTAATTTCATTCAAAGTTTGGTTCCTAACCACCAAGGAGTCACCCATAATAGCCCTTCTTTTAAGTTTAAATAGGGTTTTGGGTCAAGGTACAAGCTTATTAAGCCTCGTGTACAAGACTATACAGCTCTACCTAGAAATTTCGCTATAGCCCTTTTATTTTCGCTATAGCGGCCATCGCTATAACACCCCGTTTCGCTATAGCGGTCATCGTTATAGCACTGTTTACAGTGCTCTAGCACTGGGTTCTGATTTTACCAATTTCTTACTCTGGTTTGTGCTCCCAATTTCAACCACTAATGACGACTCGTATGAACCCAAAACTCTAATTTCTCAATCCTAAGTAGTTCACCTATATCTCCTTTACATTTTAGTATTAAGAATCATTCCAAATTGATGCTTAAACACTGTTAAATCTTAGCTCAAAGTTCGACTTCCAAAACTGTGTTTTAAGAGCTTCCTACTGTTTTTCTTTGATTTCTCCCTCATTTCTCAACCAAATTCAGTGATTCAAATCTCGTTTGGTTCCTTTCAAGTTCCCCTACAGTTTAGAATCAACAAACACATAAAACAACATCAATTCAAGCATCAATTTCTCTGATTTCAGAAACTCAAAAATATGAAATATTTTTTGGAAATATAACTCACTATTTTGCACTCTTTTTCATTCTTTCTTTGCAGGGATTTGATCCTTCACTCTCCTAGATCACTTCTGCAGCTTCAGAATTGATTTTCCTCCCTTCCTCCTTCTCTTCCTTCTTTCCCGAAAGCTCTCTCT
>JAOWAN010000049.1:6965051-6982300 GCA_028566635.1 Lobelia cardinalis
TCTCTCTCTCTCTCTCTCTCTCTCTCTCTCTCTCTCTCTCTCTCTCTCTCTCTCTCTCTCTCTCTCTCTATTTGTGTTGAGATCAAGTTGTGGAAATGCAGGTTGCATCATCTTTCAATGCCTGTCGAAGATTCTCAAGTGGCATTCTAGTTCCTGATTCAAGTGAAGGTGCTTTCCCCTCTGATTTGTTATCCAAGAAAAGTGTCTCGACCCCGGATCGAACTGTAGGTATGAAGAATTGCTGTATTCTTAATTAACAGCTTTTTGTTAATGAGACTGTGCTTGGCTGTTGAATTGAATTGATCTTAGATTGTTGCGTCACTAATAGAGAAGATGCTACAAAGATCAGTGTCACCAAAATGCAAATGCTAAGATGGATTTGTTAAAACTAGAAAATATAGGATTCATAATGAGTGAATAGGTGAGCTGGTGAAAGTCACTCCTATGATAGAAAATGAGAGTGGAACTCTTATGCTCAACCACATACACTGTATACCTCTTAGGCACCTCTTAGGAAATGTGATATTATCAATCTCAAGTTATGGGGGGGCACGGAACTTACAAATATCCATCTCACTGCAATGAAGGTATTGTTAAACTTTTACTACTATTTACAGCTGAGTTTAACATGTCCAGTGCAATTATTTGCTTGCTATCTGTTGGTGGTATTTGTATGTCTTGCTATTTTTGGTGCAAATATAGTTGTTATTTGCTTTCTCAGCACTCTTTGAGACATGATTACAAACTTGTTCTATTACCTGTTATTTGATATATCTTCATCACGGTTGAGGTTCACTATTACAATATACTATGTTGTTTTTTTCTCTTTTTAACTCACCAAAATGATGGTTGCTAATTGACATTGCAAAATCAAGGCAAAGACTGGATAACTTTTTGCTGGGACCAAAAGACTATGAGGAGCTCAAATTCTAACTACTTTATGAATTGATCCCACAGGACTCCTCCAAGACCTCGTAATCCCAGTGATGAATTTCCATAATGAAGAGAAAGGATTTATGGTTTTAGCTGGTGATGTTTTTGATGTACCTATCCGGAAGGATATTATTCACCGTGTTGTGAGGTGGCAGCTTGCAAAAAGACAACAGGTGACTGGCATAATCTTTCTTGTTTGATATGTGAAACAGATTCATATTTAGTATATTTGTTAGTGGAATGGAAAATCCATGGAGTATTATGTACCAATTTAGCTTCTATGTCATGTCACTGGCCCAATATGTGAAATGGTGGGCATCCTATTCCCCTTGTTTACACATTTCTGTTTGTTTTCAATCGTTTTTTAAGTTCACTTTTTCCTGAGGGAAAGCCTTTTCTTCTTTCTACGTTATGCAAAACATAGCCCACTTTTAGCTTTAGAATTTTTCTTATTAAGCTAAAGGGTGAATATTCCACAGGGTACCCATTCAACAAAAACTATTAGTGAGGTCAGTGGGACTGGGAGGAAGCCATGGAATCAGAAGGGTACAGGTCGAGCAAGGCATGGAACATTACGTGGGCCTCAGGTACTATTGTCATGCATATTATATTGAAGTTTCTTCCATTCAGCGTTGACATTGGTTGAAAATGCTTCTAAATGGATATCAATTGGATTTGTTTGATGGGAGCAGTTTAGGGGTGGTGCTGTTATGCATGGTCCAAAGCCACGAAGTCATGCTATCAAGCTGAATAAGAAGGTTCGTCGGTTAGGGCTTAAGATTGCACTATCAGCTCGTGCTGCAGAAGGGAAGGCAAGTACCCTACCTCTGTATGTGCCAAGTAGACACATACACATTTAAAAAAGACTTGATTGAAAGATAAACACCACGCCCTCCTCCTTCTCTTTTGCATCTTCGTCACAGTTCATCTTTGGTTATTTTTTAATCCATTACTTTTATTTTTCCATTTTACTATGCCATCTACCTTTATTCTTCACATTCACAAGTACTTATGAAATCATACCAAATATGCAGCTTCTGGTCTTTGATAATTTGGAGCTCCCTACGCACAAGACCAAAAACATTGTGAACTTTGTCAAGCAAATGGAAGACTCCAAGAAGTTCCTGCTGGTGGACGGAGGGCCAATTGATGAAAAGTTAAAGCTTGCTACTCAAAACCTACATTATGTTAACGTACTGCCTTCTATTGTAAGTTTCTAGAGGTTTCCTCTCTCTCTCTGCTTAATTTCGTTCCATTAATCGAGTACCTATAAGGCTCTGATGTCAATCCATAATGGGGAGTACTTTGCTACCTTTTCAATCTTCTTGTGTGCACCCTTCTCTTTTTATCTTTTTCTATTAGCAGGATGATATGCCACCAGCGATAAATATCCCTTTCCCTCCATTCCTCAGGAAACACACATCTAACACACGCAAACAATTTCTCATGTTGGTCACCTGCTATCTTGTTTATTTCAAAGAGCATTAATTTATAGCTCCGTTTTGCATGTGGCATGTTGACCATACGAAAGGTGAACAGGAGGATTAGTTGATTTACTTGGAATTCGATGATCAAATTTTAGAAGTTGAAAGCACTTTTCCATTACAATTTCTCCTGATCACACTTTGGTTTTGATTTGCCATGAATTTCTTGCTGGTTCTTTTAGTCAATTCCGTCACGGCCAACATTGGCCTAGTCTGTTGATCATATCTCTAAGTAGGGTCCATAAAATTCATCGCTTCCAACATTGTGTCCTCATCAGTTACAATTTCCATTTCCAACATTTTCTTTTTGTTGTTGCAGGGGTTGAATGTATACAGCATTCTACTGCATGACACTTTAGTGATGTCCCGTGCTGCTGTAGATAAGATAGTAGAGAGGATGCACACTCCAATTAATCGCTGAAGCAGTTAGTATTACAGATTCCATAATCAGTTGTTTTCCATGTCATCTGCCCTAAAACAGAGTTGAAAAAGAAAATAGCAGAAAAAGTTGTCAGTTATTTTCTTTTTCTGTGGTTTTTATTATCATATTTATGCTAGTTTTATCTTGTAGGTAACACTGTCTTCAATCAAGTCTGCACCTCTTGCCATACTGGCAGTACAGACATAATTGACATGCCAATCTTTGTAGAGTACAAGTTTTGTTCCGGCTAGCTGTGTGTAGCTTGTTTTGATAATAGATTGGCCTTATTTTGCTCATTCAGAATGCAGTTACTGATACAAGAGATATTCTGATTAAATTCATAACTGTTCTGCTCCAGATTTAAAGTTGAAAAGATGCATTCGGAAAGGTGATCATAAACTATTATACATTATTTCAAGAAGCACGCCAACAAACTATTCCAGAAGAATAAGTATCTAAAGATTGATTGGGCAAATTGTCAAGACTCCCAAGAAGTCCGCATAATCTTAAACCTGGGATTGACTCTAGTACCCTTTGTTGCGAGTATCTATGATTGTAGAGAACTCCATAAATTGCCAAGGATTTCGCTTCTTTTACAGTGGGCGTAGTTTGATAGCACAGGAAAGTTGAGCACCAGATTTGCGAAAGGAGTATATGCAGATTCATCTCTCTAGACCTCGTTTAGTCATTTACGAATTCCGCAAGACAAACACATCAAACTCCAAGCCTGCATATTCAGGCACTTCATTTGCCATTTGGATTCAAAGCGACTTTAAACAACCACCATAGGCTCCAAATGAATTTTTCAAATAGGTGAACACAACATGTACTCTAGAATAGGGTCCACAAAATTATGACAACAAAGCTTGGTTGTCATTATTTTATTGCTGTAATTTTCTCTAGAATAGGGTCCACAAAATTTTTAGTCAAATCAAATGAAACCAACTAGGATTTTGTGCACTTTTTGTACACATTTCATTGTGGATGTAGCATATTCTGAGTTGAGATGTTTGTACAAAGAACACCTTCAAAATATTTACTACCGCCGTGCCCTAGTTTCACTTTTGCTATCAATTGTAAAACTTTAATGTTAGCTCCCTCTCTAAATCAACTTGTACGAAGCAAACACAAAGTTCGGAAATGCTGGAGGTACTATGAAAATGCTGGATGAATGACAGATTGAACGCAAACACAAAGCAAGAATCAAAACTCAACAGCAAGTTCGGAAGTCTGATTACAAGCATGAAAGTAGAGTACACTTTTCAACCAAAGTACTTTTGATAAATGTGTCTCCCTATGTTCCAATGAGAACATCAGATTCTCTTCATAATAATGAACAAATCATGACATTCATTTTGGATGGAGGGAGTAGTTTAAATATCTTCTGAGCATGAAGAAGGATATACTGGAAACTAGAGATATGTGCTTAACCCCTGGCCTTAAATGGTCATTTTGGTTACATACCCTAAACTGTATTCGTGGCATCCACCCAAAACCCCCATATTTGATGCTCATTTAGAGCCATAAGCAAGAGTGAAGCTCCCTAATTCTATCTCGCATACAGTTTCGCAATCATACGAAATGCCTCAGAAGAATCACATAACTTCTTGGTCATCCTTGAAAATGAGAAAGCACTTAATACTCAGGTAACGTCATGTGAAAACGAGCAAGCACTTATAAACAAATTAATGTGCTACAAAGTTGCCAAATAACGAAATTTGGGAATTATCTAGGTGATTGGATAAACTAGTATTTGCAATCCTCTGTATATGTTCAGACCCAAAGCCTAGTTCTCGAAGCCTCACCCTACCTTGATAGACACTCAAAAGCTGAGGAACTTGCTCTTTATACTTGGTTACATACTTTTCCAGGAAATGCTTTTCAGATGGATAGATAGATGATGCAAGACATAAACCTTTGTTCAACAATTCCTTTAATTGAAGAACTCTGATAATCGAATACCTTGGAATGACTCGCTTCTTCAAACTGTAACAAAACAAATTGGGTTCCTCAAAACTTCCGTAGGCTCGAGACCCAACTCATTCACAAGGAACTCCATCCCATGCATAATTTTCTTCCCGGATACAAGCATACATAATGGAAATTTCCTAAATGCACGGGATACATCATCGTCAGAACAACCCCAGCTCTTGTAGATTTTCACTTTCTTTTCCCACTTTGACCTACCCATCATAGTAGTCGCATACAGTACTTTGTGCAAACGATAATCTTGAATGCTTGAAACCTAGTCTGATGAGTTCTCTTGCTCCTTCAGTAAATTTATCATGCTTCATATTAAGTAGAGTGGGAAATGTAATTAGTGTGTGTATGAAATCACAGAAGGAGTAGCTCCCATTTGCCTCAAAATTTCAACATTGGGGGCAAGACGTAGTTGCACATCAAAATAAAAAATTCTAGGGCCCCCCTTTAAAATCGATGCTAATACTTTTTTGTCAACGAGTAACACACTCTCAAGGAAACCACAGCATGGGACGATCCGTTGTTTCAAGCCATATCTGAGCATATTTGGAAATAAAGAGCAAAGGCCGGGAAGTTCGCAATCAGGAATTCCCATGGAACGGAAGAACTCGAGTTTGGGGATTAAAGTAGTCTCAGGCTGGACTAAAAGCAAGCCTGGAGCTCTCATAACAAGTTCGGCAATATGGGTGCTCCGAAATCCATAATCTCTAAGAAGAGCAAGAACCGAGTCCGGCTTATCCGGGGTTGTAAAATTGACTTGCTTGGAGGCAGAAATGGCTAGTTCTGGAGACAACCCACAAGAGTTTATCAAGTAAGAAACTGTAAATGAGTGTTCTTCTACATCTTCAACAACAGACACTGATTTCCCTGTTGCTTCTAAAGAGAAATTCTTCCTAGTAGTAGTAGATAACACCTTGCTTCCTCCATTTTGGGAAAACCCCAATTGGCAATTCCCCAAATTTCTTACCTTTACTACGAACCCAGCACAGGAGGATAGCTTTGGTTTACAGAAGGAAGTATACATATCATCTAGTGTACAGCTGAATAAGGGTGAAGCCATAGTTCAAGATCGAAGGCAAAACCTAATCATAAAGCAGTAAAATTCTTAGGAAAAACAGAGATTGACCAAGGAAGTGAGTAGTAAAGAACTCACATTGACACAGTTTGACAAAGGATCGCACTTCATTGACTTCTCTCCCCTCCTTGTAAATGGAGATTGTTTGCTGCGTCTCTTCCGGAGGCTAATCCTCTTAATCCCTGGGCTCTCCTCGCGCTTCCAATTTTTCTTTTTTTCTTTTAAATTAATCAACTCAAATGATACCCGTTTTTGTCGGATCGTCCATTCTGGTATGTACCCGGAAACAAGGGTACTGTCAACGAGATTTATTTTGTTTTTTGATTTGATTTTTTAGATTTTTATAATAATTAAATGAAAAGTAAATTAAAGATAGATATTTTTTTTTTTGGAATCTATAAAAGAAAATAATCAAAAATCAAAAAGTCTGGAAGAAAAACAAAACACAAAATTTCGTTTTCAAGAGAATTTTGATATATCTTTAAAATTTAAGATTAAAAATATAATAAGGTGAAGGTGTTTTCTTTCTTATATTTGAAATTGTGTATTGATCTTTCTAAAGTAATTTATTATTTATTCATATTACTTCTTAGTATATTATTCATCCATGCTAATTTTTTTAGTAATAAAATACATTCCCTCCATTTTTTTAAGTTCTCATAATAATATATATTATGAGAAAAAAAATATTATTTTTGATTCACTTAAAATAAAATGAAAGGAATACTATATACATTTAAGAAGCATTTAATAAAGTAAATAATACTAAAATATTAAAGATATAAACAAATTTTTAAGGCCTAACAAAGCGAAACTCCAATGATTTTATACTTTCAAAAGGTTGTGTTGCTAATGTGGACATGTTGATATTGGGATGTAAAGATTTTAATAATTAAATAATTTTTGTTAAGAAAATTGAAACCAGAAACAAAAAATGTAATGGTAAGAATAACGTGATCGTAACAAAATGCAAGCTTCCATTAAAATCAGAAAAAAATGAGGCAAATTAATCAAATCAAGAAGTTTCATTTTCATTCTCAGGAAAATGAACTAGCTAGCTTTGAAAATGAATGTGCTATAAATTCAGGAGCTCATCTCCTGCTTGGGTACAAGATTGAACAAGTTACATTTTGGCAATCCCCCCTATATCTTCTGGCCCAAAACCTAGTAGTTCTCTAAGCCCCAACTCACCTTGATATACACTCAACAGCTGAGGAACATGTTTTTCATACTTGATCACAAACTTTTCCAAGAAGTGGCTCTCAGGTGGTATGATGGCATTAGCAATGCTCCAGTCTTCTTTCAGCAATCCCTTCAATTGCAGGACTCTGACAACCGAACACCTTGGAATGATTCGCTTCTTCAAACTGTAAGCAAACAAATAGGGATTTCTCATAACATCACTAAGCTTGAGATCCAACTCGTTCACAAGGAAATCCATCACTTGCGAAATTTTCTTCTCGGATACGAGCATACATATTGGATATTTCCTAAATGCAATGGCGATATCATCGTCAGAACAACCCCAGCTCTTGTAGGCTCTCACTTTCTTTTCCCACTTTGACTTACCCATCATAGTAGTCGCGGAGAGTGCTTGCATAAAGGATAATTTAGAAGGGTTGAACCCTAATCTAATAACTTCCTCTACCCCTGACTCAAATCTACCATTGTCCTGATTGAATATAGCAGGACAAATAATTAGCAGGTACGAAATCACAGCAGGAGTAGCTCCCATTTGCTTCAAAATTATAACTTTGGGGACGAAAAATTGTTGCACGTCAGATTCAAATATTCTACACCCACCTGCTCTTAAAGCACATCTAACCCTTCTGTGGTCAAGTAAAACACTCTTGAGGAAATCACAAATAGGGATAATCCGGTTCTTCAAGCTATATCTGAACATACTGGGTCCAGATGAACAATTCTTGACAATTTCATCATCAGAAAAACCCATAGAGCGAAAAAACTCGAGTTTGGGGATAAAAGTAATCTCAGGCCTGGCTAAAAGCAAGGATGGAGCTTTGCTGACTAGTTTAGCAATGTGGGTACTTTTAAATCCATACTTTCTAAGAACACTTAGAACCAAGTCGGGCTTGTCCGAGGTCGAAAATTTGACTTTCTTGGAGGCAGAAATGGCAAGTTGTGGTTTCAACCCACAGGAATTTATCAAGTAAGAAACCGTAAATGAGTCTTCTTCTTCTTCTTCTTCAACCACAGACACTAATCCTTCCGTTGCTCTTACAGAAAAAAACTTCCTAGGGCTAGTAGATAACAACTTGCGTCTGCTTCCACCAATTTGGGAAAAACCCAATTGGCAAATGCCCAAATTTCTTACCTTCACTACAAACCCATCACGGAAGAATTGTTTCCGTTTACAGGAAGAGGAGGAAGTATGTAATTCATTAAGGGTACAGCATAAAGTTGAAGCCATAATTGTTAAAGATTTAAGGTAACCCTGATCATAAATCGGTAAACTTTAAAACGGTAATGAGAGATTTAAAGAAAGTGGGGGAGTGATGAAAACTCACCAAGAATTTCCCGAAGCCAGATTTCTGAAATTTCTTTCAATTTTTGTACTTGGAGGGCTTTGGCTCACACTACCAGACTACCTGAGCTGAATCCAAACCTCTCGGATTGACCCTCTGAAGTTTCTGGATATCGGGTAAGAGTTGAGACCCGTTTCGGTCTAATCATTGGATCAGCAACAAGTTAATTTTTAATAATATAATATAATATTTTATAATTATTAAACTAAAAAAGTGAGAGAAAAATAGGAAAAAAAATGATAAAATTCATAAAAAATCAAATATCTTGATATATCGATTTGACTCAAATGGACTCCTCTTCTGTAGCATTTTTTTCTAATTAACTAATTATTTTATCCTTTAAGTCTCACTTAATAATGCATTTATAGAGTTTTATTTTATTTTATTTTTTTATTCTTAAACTTCAAATACACTTTACGAACAAGATTTTTTCCAAATTTTTAGATCGAATTTAATAAATTTTTATTATATCCTCAATATTTCAATATAATATAGTGACATCATACATTCATACTAACTTTTCAGCCAAATTCATGAAAGTCAAGCCAACAAGACTAGATGAAGGGATGCTTCAATCAAACGATTTATTAAAATCACTCAGCCCAAAACATTTGGAGCATCACCTGGAATTTGTTGTTTAGATCCAACATCTGTAAAGTTACTGCAGTTGGACAAAGAATGGATGATATTGATTTCATCTTGCTCTCCATTTTCAAGATTATTGTTATGCAAAGATTTCCAATCAAGATTTTGGAGGTTGCCAAAACCACTAATCTTCCCATTCAAAAAATTATAATGCCGGAACTTCATAAAACCCTAAAAATTCGTTGATTACCTATAAAAGGGAAAAGTCTTGATTGATTTCGAACATGTTCGTCAAATTGAAAACTACCAAGAAACGAATTTTTTCGAGAAAAAAGATGTAAAATAATACGACTTTAAAAAAAGACGTATAAATTTTACAGAAACGTGTTATAAAAATGAGGAAAAAAAAAGGTAGATCATCGAAACATTAGAAAGAAGAACGAATGAATTCTCCCTTGGGAAACCAAGGGATGACTTAGTGATAGAGTTGAACTTTACGATATGTAAAGTTTCAGGTTCGATCACATGTCCCATTGGGGGCAAAAAAAGAAAAAAAAAAAGAGAATGAATTCTCCCCTTTTCTTTTTTAATATTCTACGGACCTAAACAAAATAAGTTTTCTTTTATTTTGTTCTTTTATTATTTCTAATTACTTTTAAATATACATAAATTTTAACCAATATAAAATGTGAGGCTAAGTATGTAAATATTTTCCTTGTTTGTAACTATAAAATTCTCACATGTCATTAGTTAATTGACTACAAGAGAACACTTTATAAATTTTTTTTCTCTATATTTAAAATTAAATATTACTCCCATTATTTATAAGTAACTAGGTATCTAACTTTATTATTTATACGTATTATGTACTTTCTTCACCTCAAAAAAATATTTCTATTGTGTGTTTCACAAATTTATAAGAATCGTCTTTTTGTATAAACAAAAGAGAAAAATGAAAAATTGATGGTGGTGTTTGCTATCTGCATTTTCGCGCTTTCTGAAAAGGAAAAAAAAAAATCATAATCATTAGGCTAATTTCCTAAAATACAAACATACATTTTATCACAGATACCTTATTATTTTACCACTATCCTTGTACAATCACCCTAACATATTCACATCTTTATTCAAAATATGTATCCTTTATATTCATTATTTAATTTTTCCCTTTCTTTTTCTTTTTGTAGTCCAAATTTTCTCTCTACTCGATCCTCCATTTTATCTTCCTAATACAATTTTTCTCTATTATCAACTCTCTTCTCTCTCTCTCTCTCTCTCTCTCTCTCTCTCTCTCTCACTCAGAAATATTTTAGGTAATCCAAAAGTAGGACGATTAGTACTAAAAACCTCCAAAAGAAAAGAGAAACAATTGAAGGCTGGCAAAGGGAATACCAGGAGTGACAAAGGTAGTGGTTGTAAACTTGTAATAGAAATCGAAACACCAATCACATGCTTTTGTGAGCGATTTGGATGGAGCACTAACGAAATGGTCAAATTGAAATCTGGAATGAAATCAAGATGGAAATCTTGTAAGAAACAAAGTGGGCTGCCTAAACTGAAACGAGAAAAAGAAAATAGTCATAGCTTACATTCTGTTCCTGCAATGATAAAAAAATCCAATACTTACATCTAGAAATGTTCAGGCGAATTAAACAATTCAAGAAACTTCATTATCATTCTGGAAAAATGAAACTAGCCCTTGAAAATGAATGTGCCAGAAAGCAGCAAATTCATGCAAATACAGGAGCTCATCTCCGTTTTGATAACGTACAAGATTGAAGTAGTTACATTGTTACAATCCGCCGTATTTCTTCTGGCCCAAAACCCAGATCTCGAAGCCCTACCTTACCTCGATAGACATCCACCACCTGAGGAACCCGCTGTTTATACTTGGCCACATAACTTTTCAAAAATTGGTTCGGAGGTATTTGGACAACTCTACCAAGGCCCAAGTGTTTCTTCTTCAATCCCTTCAATTGCAGAAGTCTGATAACTGAACACCTTGGAATGAGTCGAAACTTCAAACTGAAAGTAAGTATAGAGGGACTTTTCATAACGTCGGTAAGCTCGAAACCCAACTCCTTCACAAGGAAATTCATCGCTTCCATAAGTTTGTTCTCTGAGAGGAGCATACATAATGGATATTTACGATAAGCAACGGCGATATCGTCGTCAGAACAACCCCAGCTCTTGTAGGCTTTCACTATCTTTTCCCGGTCTGCTTTAGGCATCACAATAGTCCAATAGAGTGCTTGCACAAAGTTTAATCTTGAAGGGTTGAACCCTAAGCTAATAACTTCCTCTACCCCTGCCAAAAATTTATCACTCTTCTGAATCATTGCAGTGGGATAAGAAGTTGTCGTGTACCAAATCACATTAGAAGCAGCTCCCTTTTGCCTCAAAGTGTCAACATTTGGGGCAAGACGAAGTTGCACATCATAATCAAATAATCTACGTGCACCCCAACCTGTTAAACAAGCTCCAACCCTTTTGTCGTCAAGTAACACGCTACTGAGGAAATTACAAACTGGGATGATCCGGTTTTTCAAGCTCAATCTGAACAGTTTGGGGTTTGAAGAACAAAGAAAGCCAAGTTGACTATCGGAAAGACCGATAGAACGAAAATAGTCGAGTCTGGGGATTAAAGTAATCTTAGGCCTGGCTAAAAGCAATGATGGAGCATTGCTGACAAAGCTAGCAATATGTTGAGATTCAAATCCGTACTCTCTAAGAACACCTAGAACCAAGTCAGGCTTATCCGAGGTCGAAAATTTGACCTTCTTGGAGGCAGAAATAGCAAGTTCTGGAGACAACCCACAAGAATTTATCAAGTAAGAAACTGTAAAAGAGTCTTCTTCTTCTTCTTCTCCTTCTTCTTCTTCTACTTCTACCACTTCTTCTTCTTCTTCTTCTTCTTCTTCTTCAACCACAGACACTAATCCTTCCGTTGATCCTACAGAAAAATACTTCCTAGTGCTAGTTGATAACAACTTGCTTTTGCTTCCACCATTTCGTGAAACCCCCAATTGGCATATACCCAAATTTCTTATCTTTAGTACAAATCCAGCACGGAAGAATTGTTTTGGTTTACAGGATAGAGTATGTATTTCATTTAGGGAACAGCATAAAGTTGAAGCCATAATAGTAGTTAAAGCTTGAGGTTAACCCTAATCATAAAGCAGAATTTTTTTTTAGGAAAAGAGAGATCTAAAAAGAAAAGAACGGGAAGAAAATTTTTAGGAAACTCACCAAGAATTTGCGGGAAGGCAATTTTCTGAAATCTCTTTTCAATTTTGCTGATCTAGGGTTTGCAGTTGTCAAGTTCGGGATAATATCAATCCTCGGAAGTTTCTGGATAGTGCAACCCTATTCCAGCCGGTTCATCTGAACCCTGAAGTCAAATACTAATGGGCTCAGCTCAGACCTACTATAAATTACGTTGAAGTTCCACAGTAAATTACAGTAAATACCCTCAATGTTACGTAAATTTTCGAGTTGGATCCCGGGTTTCAAATTCGACAGCAAACCTCCTCCAATCCAACTACCAAACCCGTTGACCCAGTTGAATATCCGGGCTTTTTCGTGAAATGGGCTCAGACCTATATGTGGCCCACAATACCCTTGCATACAGGTGAACTTGGAAAGAAGAGAGAAGTGATAATGTTACCAAAGTCCGATTACGAGTATATGATACTGTTTATAATATGAATATTTGATAATACGAATTTATAAAATAAAAGATTAAATTACTCATATGATATGAATGGTTTGAATGTGATGAAAGGAGAGAGAATGTGACGTGAAATGTTTAAATATGATAAGTGAATTAAGGAAAGAGAAAAGAGAATATAATATGAAATGTTTGAATTGATTTGCGAGAGTATATGTATAGGAATAGTAGATAAAAATATTTGATATTAATAGATGATATTAACTGATATTTATGTATCATATTAGAGATATATATGATGTAAGTGATAATATAATATAGAAAAATGTTAAATACGTAATTTGATCCTAAGGATACGAAGGTTATGGGTAGACAGAAAAGTAGAGGATATCAGAAGCCTAATATTCTTAAATTTTCTATCCCCCGGTAACTTTTTCGTATTCTTAATAATATTATCAAGTGGGAAAAAAAAAATATAGTAACCCTAATCCTTAGAGCATCTCCAATCATCTGATTGAGTTTGTTATATGCTATTTTTGCAAGCTAACTCAAATTTTACATTTTTATGGATCATTCAAAATATGCCAAGCTTGGTTAAAAAATGAGTCTGGCTTAGTGAGCTTGAAAACAAATTAGTCTGGTTCTAATTAAAACATAAATAAAACAAATTAATTTTTTAAATCATTTTTAAATTATGCAGAGAGAATTAACTTAATAATTTTAAATATTTTTATTAATATTTTATTAAATATATTTTATTTTATTATTTTATTTTATTATTTTATTTGATTCAATAATAATTATTTTAAATAATTATTTTCAAATCATTTTATTTTAATTAAAGTAAAAATTATAATTTGAAAATTTTCTATTTTGTTTATTTAAACTTAAATATCATTTATTTTAATAATTATTTTCAAAGTATAATATTTATTATTTATGTTTTCCATATAAAATAATAAATACAATTTTAAAGCTATTATAAATTATGTATTATTATAATAATTGTTTAAATAGAATATATTTGTTATTTATAACATAGATGATATGATTGGAGAGTAGGATAAAGAGTGACTTACAATAACACTGTTCATTAGCTATAAAATAACATTTGGTCAGTTTATTAGAGATGCTCTTAGATCAATAGTTGTCCTCTGAGTTAGGAGTGTTCATGATTCGGTTTGATCTGATTTTATGTATATTTGATTGAAATCACAATCAAATCAAACTTTCGGTTTCTTATATATCACAAACTGCACCAAACCAATCATCATGTAAAATTGAACATTCGGTTTCAATTGATTCGGTTCGATTTGGCTATTTTTTCGGTTTTGAAGCAAATCTCAGTCACATTGTACAATCTGTTCATGAGAAGAATCATCTCATGTTAACGCTAAAGCTCTTCAGTAATTGCTCCAGCCACAGCAATATTTTTCTGTATAAAAAAAAATCATACCAATGAACACAAAAGATCCCTCACAAAAAGACACTGAACTCAGGGACTTCTCATGAAACAATAAATCAGTCACCAAATTAATATAGATTCAAGGCCAATCTATTTACATAAAGGAAATCTAGAAAACTAGGAGTCATAAGAATCATGAAATCCCCATACAAACAAGGAGTCTATTTACACAATCTTTGTTACATTATTTTTGACATATGAAATGCTGAAAATGATTTTTGTGCTCCGTACAAACAAATATTGAATAAAAGCAAGCAGTATAACAATTTCACAGCAGACATTCAAATCTTCAGTTTATATCATTCAAAAGATGGCCGTCTACTACTAGATAAACAATTTAAAAGAGTAATCAGAAGTAATTTTAACAAAAGATATGCATAAGTGAAGAATCTGGGAAGGAATAGGAAAAATACATGTTGGTTAAGCATTGAATCTATTAATAGTGCTATGTAACTTATACTCGGTTCGGTTTGGTTTTATTGGCATAAAATATTTATGAAACCGCAATTAAACCTATTTTTCAGTTTTCTAATTTTTAAAAATCAAAATTTTGGTTCGATTTATTTTTGGTCGGTTCGATCGACTTGGTTCGATTGATTCGGTTTTGAAAGAATTTTGCACACCTACTTTCACTCACTTTTTACACATGCATACAGATAGAGACGGACTTACTAAGTGACACGTGAGGACATGTGCCTCCACCAAATTTAAAAAAAAAATTATTGAGAAAAAAATTTATTATTTTATAAAGTTAAGAAGGGTAATTGCAAATTTGAATTTTTCATTCAAATTTGAATTTTTCGATACATACTTCTCGTCTCCACCATCTCTCTCTCTCTCTCTCTCTCTCTCTCTCTCTCTCTCTCTCTCTCTCTCTTCTGGTCCACCTTTTATTTTTCCTTTTTTTATATCTTCATTTCCTTATGTTTAGCACAAATCAAAAATTTTATCCATTACAAGATTGACTGATATGAAATTAATATTCGAACATTAATCAACTTGTGAAAGATTCAATCGATAAGGTATGGTAGTTTGACATCTCTCTCTCTCTCTCATAGTTTGGTATGATTTCATGTTAATGTTCTTGATGTGTTTTTCTTCTTCAAAATATCTCTGACTTTATGCATGCATTTCGTTCGATTTATAATTTTCTTCTTTATAGGTTCCAAATCAAACTAGAATACTTACCTCCTGAATTTCGATTATACATATTTTTGGCTAACATTGCGATGAGTGATTGATTAATGATAATATATATGAAATTCTTCTTAAAACTTAGCAAAAAAAAAAAAAAAAAGAGGCTGATACGCATAAAACATGCGTATAAAACCGCAAATGTACAATATCGAATTTTAGTAGTAAAGTGATGAAATGGGATGTTGTATCCACATGGACTAGTTCTAACTCTATCGATTACTGTAATTAAAATAATACTTATTTTATTTGAACTATCGAAAGATGATTTGATTAACTAATAATAACATAAAATTACCAATCAGTAGTAAATTACTTTGGATGAAGTGAATATGTTAAAGGATCCTAGAATTCCGATTTTTCCTAGTTATTCACTATGCATGACGAACATCAATATCACAAGATTCATTACAAGATTTACTAATCAACAATCGCAAATAGTCTACAACCCCGACCCGGTGAAGTAGGCAATATCTATAATCCACCGATTACATACACCCCTAAAGCACAAAAAGACAATTATAGATTAATTAAGAACATATTCTAGTAGAGCAATTATCATAGGTTCAAAGGTTGTCTAACTCAATGATCCCTAAGACTATGTTTTCTAGGCCTCAACTTAGATTCCCCTGGTCTGGTGTAAACCTCCGTTTAGTGATCAATTCAATAAGTGGTCAGCCTATTCAAAGCATTAATAACAAAAAAAAAAAAAAACAAGCAAACCCATGGAACAATACTTGTAATATCAATGAATAATCAAAATATAGTGTCTAACATAGGTTTCATCTTCCCTCTAGGAAGGATGGAATTAGTTCATAATTGACATGAAATAATATCAAGAGTTAATCATAGACATAGAACCAATTGAAGAGAAGAAAAATAAACCTAGAGTTCTCGTTTCTAGCTCATGAATGACTTCCTACGATGTCCCAAAGTGTAACCCTAAGTTTTAAGAACTTTTGGGCTTAAATACCTAGAATTGAAAATTTTTCAAATTGTTTCTAAAAGTAATATTACATAAATAATAATAAAATAATAATTCTAATATGTCTTGGAGTCTTTCTGAGGTAAATAATCTTCCAAATCCGACCTTAAAGTGTCCCAATCGCGAAAGGATTACATTTGGCGCAAGTTTCCAAAATTGGCTTCTGGCACGAGCGCTGGGACGCTCCAACGCTGGGACACCGCGTCTTTTTTCAGCTTCTTTCCCTTTTGACAATTCAGCCCCTGCACTTCGTACTTTCAGCAGATTTGCACATAGGCCCATGTGTTAGGATTTTTTCCTTTTTGATTTGATTAATTGCCTTAAAATATTTTTAATATAAATGTCTGTTTATCGCGTATTCAATCCTATCAATATGAATAGACATTTAACAACTTAGTACTTACGAAACAAATTTTTCCATGGCTAATAACAGGAAGGTGTCCGTTCCAAACTATCTCAAGGGTAAAACAGTAATTTTACAAGCTCAAAGTATATGTCGAAAGACTCCTATTATGAAGGTCTCCGTTCATCAGAAGACTTCTACTGTAAAGGCTACCGACTCGAGTGCTCCGCTCAGAAACCTCCAACGTGCAATCTAATTCGTCCTTTCGTTGCCTCCAAGCTTAAATTCAAATTTCTTCAAAGGACAACGGCTACAAGGACACTTGTCATCGTTTATATAGCCAGTACAAACATCATGGCAGACAATAACAATTTTATTAATGTGTTGACGGTTCATACGGTTCGTACTAGAGTACGTCCCTATATACGCAGTAAGGTGGGTGTAGCACCGATTGAAGAAAAGATGAGGGGACACCGGCTAAGATGATTTGAGCATGTACGACGCAGACCTACGGATGCAGCAGTCAGAAAAGTCGATCAGTTAGGAGGAGAGATCGTGAGACGGGGGA